>VWYH01008572.1:259415-411915 GCA_013399365.1 Pampusana beccarii | reverse complement strand
CAGTAAATATCATTTTTCATACAACCAACATGTGACATTGGTTTCAGAAGAAATAAATGTATGGAATGCAGATTTTGAAATTCTATTAGGCTTCATATAATTATAGTACATAAAGAAAAGCGGTATAAGGTTGACATTACATTATCTGAGCTCTTCTAGGAACTTAGACATGTGTGTGGTTGGGAAAGTGAAGAAGAGACTTGGAAAAATCATGCTGCACTTACAGCCTGGCCATTTTCTCACAGAGATCGGATGCAGTGTTTTCACATGAAATAAAAACATTTGTTTATTTTTCCTGAACAGATTCTTCCCCGTTTTCTAAAGATCTGTGCTATAGCTTGAAACTGTAGGTTAAAAGTTCCTCCAAAGCTGTTTGTGGGAAGCCCAGGCCTCCTTAGCTTCTTTGACAAGGGTGTTGACGATTTAAGGTCTCCAGCCTGCCCTGAGAGATCACTTATATCGAACAGCAGATGAAAAGCCAGTGCAGATGTAATTTATCGTCGGCGTTTCCTTCTAAAGAATAATTGTGGAGACTTGGCTAGATCAATAATATGGATTTTTGTTGTTAGGTCTTGTAGTCTGCACCATAATGAGAGATAGGGGACAGTGGCTGTTTTCTAATAGAAAATAAAGGATTGGTTTCCGTGTCTTTCTACATTTGAATGCAAAATGGCACACTTGAAACTAATTCAAGTTGTTAAGAAAAGGACCATTTTCTATTGCATTTCTGCTATCATATAAACATGGCAAGTTAGATCAGCCCCCTGTACAGCAAGTGAAATATTGCCTTTACATTTTCCTAAAAGTTAAAAAGTCACAAATTCTGAAGTTGGAATGATAAAATTGTTAAACATATCCAGAAGAATGTAAAATACATCTATGTATCAATACATGCCCATAACATCAAATGAAATATTATGTCTAGATATGAGGGATTCGACCCACATCAGACTTCAGGGCTGCAAAATACTGTGCAATTGAACTTAAAGTCACAGGTGATGAAGTTTTCTCTCTGCGTTTTCGTATTCGTGCATAGAGCACCATACATACACAAATAAGGCATTGAATTCATTAATATGCTTGAAAATTAATGTCGCAGAAAATCAAATGCGTCACCACCTTTCCTGAGCTTAAAAAACAGGGGCCAAATCTCGTACAGTCTCGTGTTTTCAGATCCAAAGCCTCACTGACTCCCTCCAGAGCCCACCCTGCATGAGACCTCCCAGACCCGACCTAGCGGAGTGTGGAACGTAACAGGCAAATCATTTTCTAGGGTGGATCAATTTCCCTATTTTAAAGCTGTCGGTTGGTTTCGAATCGTTTCTCTGTGGCTCAAAAAGCTGTTCCAAAGGCCCAAATATAAACTACCCAGCAAATCTGTAAGCTTGCAAAGATGCTGTGGGTACTCTGTGTCCTCATTAGTGTATGGAGCTGCAGGCCGTACTGAAGTCTGCTCCTAGATGTTAAACACAACCTGGGCTAATTTACGACAATATATAGATGATGAGCAATTTCTTGGTAGGCATGGTACAGCATTTAACTTTAAAGTGTGAATTTTATGCTAGGGTGTTAGCCATTGCAGCTAGTTAGGAAGATTTATACTTTAAATTGATGAATTAATTAAATTAATATTTAATTATAATTAAGGATTAGGTGTAGTACTTCTATTCCTTTTCTTTGATATTTTAATGAATTTAAGTGTTACATGCTGAAGATCCTTATTAAAAAAAAAGGGGGGGAAGATATGCAGAAATATCCATGTAACAATCAAGTATAACCTCAACAATAATATGATTGACAAAGATTTTTGCAGTAAAATTCGTAGTTTGTTACATCATTTAGCACCTATGCATTCTTTATGTAATCATTAGGATGGGTTTCCATTCTGATTTTTCTGTTTGTTGTTGTTTGTTTGTTTTGTTTCGGTTTTGTCATTGTGTTTTTTAATTCAGTTATAATTACAGATTGCTAGAACTGACCCCTAAAAGGAGGTACTGAAATTATTTCACACCTTAGGTAGTGTCTTGGGATACTCTCATAAATGGACCAGATTTTAAAAAATCTGACTTTCATGACCAAATTTGGGTGTAGAAAATAACAATACGCTCTTCGCTTTATTCTAAAATGGAGATTAATATGTGCCAATGGCATTTCCTAGCCTAGATACCTGGTGGAGGTTAATCAGCGTTTTTATGGCCCTATTTTAGTGGCGGGGTTCAGGCTGCCTTGGGCGCTTGGTAGGAATTGCTTTCCCCCTTGCAGCGTGGGGCCTGGGGACTCCTGCCTGTGGGGAGCTGGGGTTCCCCTGGAACCCCCATGGAGCCCATGGTGGGACCACAGCTGGTCCCTGTGGTCCCTCCCGCTCACGAGATGGTCTCTTGCTTCTATATTAATGGCATCTGAAGTCAAACTGAGGCTCGGCGCTTTTCCAGAAAGTCTGCGGATCAGCGTGCCTTGTTATGTGGGAATAAACAACGCGGAGGTTTCCATCCCTCTGTCTTCACGGGAGGACTTGGTAATTTGACATCCGACCTCTTAACCCAGCCGTCTTTTGTAGAAACTGGATTTCCTTCCCCACAGGGAGGAATTCGAAGGAAACTGTTAGTTTCAATGAATTCAGCATCATTGCCCCACCAGCCCCCTCTCTGCTATGTTACTGCGAAATAAGACAATTTGGCTTCAAATGACTAATGCGATTCTTTAAAAAAAAAAAAAAAAGAAAAATTAAAATTTCAGTGTTTTATGAGGTTATTGAGTGTAGATCTGAGGTCAGCGCTATTAATACATAATGACCTTCCTTGTGGCCTTCATGGGCTGAGATTGCTGTTCATGTTAGTACATACTGAGTAAAAATATTGCTGTGAAATGATAGTCTGTATTTATAGACAACAGGGCAAAATCCTAACTTCTATTAAAAAAAAAACCACAAAAAACCCAAAAAACTAAAAAGAGAACATTTACACACTTTTAATGGGTATTGAGCTTGCCAAAATCTCTCAAATTAGTCCAGAGGTTTGGAATGAAGAATTATCATTTGAAGACGAACAATCCAAGTTCTGCCGCAATTTCAGTAGCAATCCCCAGACTTGTTTTCTTTATGTCACGAAAACTTTAGAAACATAAACAGTGCTGAATTGCCACTGGTACTGAATAACGTGGCTTTTATTGTTGCCTGGCTCTTCTGTATATTCAAGTGAATAATTTAATACTTATTAATAGATAGAAGGTAACTAAAGATGACTGTGATCTAGTCGGTTGAAAATTTCTCAGTACTCTTAATTTGTTAGTAAATTCAATATATTTTATTTAAGCAGAATCATATATACAGTATATTAACTTTTTTTCCAGGCAATCTTTACTCAGCACAGAAAGGCCAGATGTATGGGAATTGTAAAAAATCAGGATATGCATAAAAACTGTTCAAGTGCATAAAGCAGCCCCATCTGGAAGACATCTAACAGAAATGAAGTTGTACAAAACCATTCCATTGATAATAAAGCTAATTTTTATGGGTCTGACAAGTATGTAATTATGTTCAGTGGTGCTTTTCAGATTTTATCACAGTCAATAAACCGCAGTGGTAATTTCATTCCCATTTGACATATTTACATGGAAACATTTGATTGGAGGAATTAGTAACCCTGAAAGCCTTGATAGATATGTTTTAATGATCTGTGACCTCCGCAGTCCCTCATCTGTTTATTGTTGCAACAGGCGAGAAGTCGTTCCTCTGTGACCTCTGTGGCTTTGCCGGCGGGACACGTCATGCCCTCACCAAGCACCGGCGGCAGCACACAGGTCAGTAAAGCTGGCTTTGCTCTCTGCTGTGTTTTCTCCGGCGAGGGAAGTCCCTCCACGCCGGGGAGGAACGCAAGTCAAATAGAACGTTTCGGCACAAATAACGCGTCGGCTCGTTGTTTACTTGGCTTTTTTCTTTCTCCTTTTTTTTTTGTGAAATCGGTGTGCCCAGAGTCTGCATCAAATCTGTCAGCTGGGACTTTGAATAATTGCTCGGGGGGAGGTGGGGCGTTTTTTTGGTGGTTTTTTTTTTTCCTGAAGGAAGTCAAATTCTAAAGACTGGATATCTTCTTTAAATGAATGCTAAGTCTACTGTTTTTTTCTTCCAAGGCCCAAATAGATTACCTACTGTGAAGATTTTGCAAGAGTCTGCTAGAATTGTCCCTGGGTGAAAATTAGAGACTACATATAGATTAATCCATTATTTTGGACTGAGACATGGTTGAAAGCTAGTGTTGTTTCAGTTGCCCTCTTGTAATTTTAAGATAGTTTGTAATTAATAGGTACAGCTTTAAGAGTTACCACATGGTTAGCATGTAAAGCAGGATTTCTCGCCTAGAATTAGTAAAGCTTTCCTACCACCTGGTTATAAAAATTTAATATCGGATAAAATTAAATTGATTCTTAGTTTCAGAAGACCAGAAAAAGTGTAAGCATTAAACATTTATTAATACATTTTACCTTAATTGTGCTTTTTAGTAGCTCCTTGTATGTGTTTGATTATTTGAATAGATTTTGTTCAAACAGACGCGGAAGTGTTGCTGCTTAAGCCACTGTAGTTTTTGTTTTACGGACTAGCATGAGGGTAATGTAACATCGTCAGGAGTTGCTGCGTGAGTTAAGTGACCATTGTCTAATGTACAGTGGAAAGAAATGGCTGACAAATGAGAAGCTACAGTTGTTACATCATGAATTTTCCATGGATTTTGTAAAGGAACCTCAGTGGGAGATTTTATTATGTCCCTAAATAAACTAATCTGGATTCAGGACATACACCATCTAAGTGCGTAATTTCCTGAAGAGCAGCTACTCTCTTTTTTGAGAGCCTGAAGCCATTCTTCCCACCCTGTTTGCAGCTTATTAAAGCAACCGCATTTGGAGGAGAGTCTGATACTTTCAAAACGGCAGAGTTTTCAGTGCCAGTCAGACAATATCTCGAAGTCGGTAAGCTAAAAAAAATATATATATATATATATATATATGCAGGGCCAAATTTTACTTGCAAGTGTAACTAGTAATGATACATCCAGAATTTTTCTTCTGATAATGAGGAAAATACACTTCGTGAGAGTACTACCATATTTATTAAATATAATAAGCTCTCTTAGTGTTAAACTCTCTGAATGATAACAGGAGCAATTGCGACTACTGGAACGGAAGTTGTGGCTGCAGTTGTAACTGCTCTCATTTTTCTGGAGCTCTGAGGGATTGTCACTTGTTGGCTGGAGTTCACATGTGGGATAAACATGAAAATTATGGTTTTTTGTTTCTTTAGCAGAAATAAATCATTGTTATCAATAGGATGGGAACTACCTTTTGGTTTTTTATTGGCCTGCCGTATGGCACAGTGGGATCATGCGTATGTCTAGGACTCGCAGTCAGTGCAGCCACACAAATGGTAAACAATCATTTCAGAACAGAAAAGTGGAAGAAATGCATATTCTTGTCTTTACCCTTCTTGTCTTTACTTATTATGTAAGTACAGATCTGGTTTCTCAGAAATATAAGCCCTTATAATGGGTCGTATGTTACATTTTTGTATCATTAGGCCACAAGCTGTTAGAAAAAATATTTCCTGGTTTATGTTCAAAATGAGGCTGAAAATGTGGTATGTTCCCGGTGAAAAACTGTCCATGTTTTCGGTGGCATTTTGCCCTTCGTTTGCCAGTACGGTAGAGACTTTTGTGCTATGATCACAGGGATTCACAGGTTATAGATCATGAAGCTTGCATCTAGCAGGCATAACTTTATATTTTATGTCAGGACTGGAGGCTCGTTATTACTTTGCTATTAACTTTATACTATACAGGACAGCATCTCAGAGGCAGAAGGATCTATCTTTTTGGCATTTATCTGCCTCTGTGGCACAAACAATCAGAGATGATTCTTTAGCAGAAAAATTATCTGTAACTTCTATTTGTTTCAAGGAGAATGACACAATCCACCTTTGCCTGCATTGTTGCACTTACATGGCTCCCCTTGTATTTTCATCCAGCGCACAACTTCATCTCAGTCCTTAGCTGCACGCACTCCTCTTCGTACCTGTATTTTTCCTTCTGTGTCGCCAGTTGGCACAATTTTCCCAGAGCAGAATGCCAAAGCAAATTACAATCAGTTCTGAAAGGGATAGGTATCAAAAATAGTCTAAATGGCTTAAATAATTCCCTACTGTAATACAGCCTGTCTAGGGGGCTGACACAGAACATCTTCCAATCCAAGATTTACTTCTATCACCTGTCAGAGACCCTTGATTCAAGGGCAAATGAGCAAATCCTCACATGTAGTTGAGGAGTCTTAACCGGCTTAACAAGCCTCCTCTCGTCCCAGCCTCAAGGCCTGAGGTGTCCTGACACCCCAGAGAAATGTTCAGCTGCTGATAGATATTTGACACGAGAGAGGGCTGTCGTCGGGACCAGCCACTTAGACTTCTGATGCTCTTGATTCTGCTATTTCTTACTCTGTTCCGCTCTTGTTAGCTGAGATTATTTTTATGTAACTGGAGAAATAGCTTTACCTTGTGAAAGATGCATTTTCTTTGGAAATATTACAGGGAGTATAAAGTATAACTCGGTGTCAATAAGGCTGGCAAAATCTGGCCCTCAGTCACCCATGGAGCAAGCTGTAGGGACTAGTTTGGTACATAGGATGTTGTCCCTGGAAGATATGTTTTTGTTTTTTAAATGAAAAGAAGTACAGGAATGTTATTAAACGGAAGGAAAAAGGCCTTAGTTTTAAGACTTGAAAAATATTTGTGCTTAATTTATTTGCAAACGTGATGCACCTCCATACAGATTTTCTTGTTAGAGGCTTTCTCAACTGTAAAGTAGAACTGCGAACTACAAAAAAATAATTTGACCTGTCAAAAGATCCCTGGTGTTTCACCAGTTGATGTTTTTATTCTCTCTTAAATATGTTATCTTCTTAATGACTGACCTAGTCCTGTTAGAAGCGCACACTTCAAACACAGAATAAGCTAAGTCTTTGGCTGATTTTGTCCTAGTACAATGTTTTATGATCTGAATGCATCTTCATATAGTCTGCAAGAATCAGTCTATGAAATTGTGCAGGATTTTCACTGGCTATGTAAGTATCAGTGGCCTGACCTTCGATTTTTTAAACTGAAGCAATGGCAACTTCAAAAACGGTCCAGAGTTTGACCAGAATTTCATCACACTGTAAAGAATACTTACATCTCTATCGAATGCTTTACAACGGACACTTGTGGTGGCCTAGGCTGTGGGCAGAAACTGCCTAAAGAAACTTAAACCATTCGCAATATCAGCTGGTGCTATGTGGTAACTAAAGGAGAGCTTGCAGTGCTGCAAGAACGGATATACTGTAGTTCTGTTCCTCAGTGTGACTAGAAGGAAGTTTTTTCATCTTTTGACTCATCCTGAAACAATTTTTTTAATTCATGTTTTGCCTGAGTAAGAAAATCTGCCAGAAGATAGGAAGATAAAGTTCCAAATCTTAGCATTGGCTGACTTTAGAATTAGTTGAATTTCACAAAGAATTTAAGCTATTATCTGAATTTTATAAGCAAGAGTAAATAACCTCTAAATCAGCCACCAAAAACACACACACACACATTAAAGAAAAGTATAATATCAACGTTATTTAAATATTTTGCTTTAATCATGATCAGCTAGGAAATTGCATGAGAGAAAAAAAATTCAAGGGTAATTATTTCGGACTTGAAACGAAAACATGAAAACAATTTATTATTTTTTATTTTTTTTAATGTTCTTGTTATTATTGTTCTACTCTATTATTTGTCTGGCTTTTGATACCACTCTAGTTTTCTCTTCTTATATATGTTTCCCAGTAAACATCCATTTAGTGTTGTAGTAGCTGGCTCACTCCAGCAGTGCTGATCCGTCCCAGTCTGTGTTCTCTTGTGCGAAATTCCCTTTTTACTGTTGGTTAGTACTCCTGCAAATCACAAAAACCCATCCTTTGCTTCTCATGTGTTGGTTGTGGTGGAATCTTTCAGGGCATCATAGAAGTACGTCACAGTAGTAGAGCATTAGCAGGTAAGTACACACATAGTGGGCACAGCAGTTCTATGAGAGTCACCCTCAACCTGTGGGACTGTTTAAAGAAGGTTGTGTCTTTGTTCAAATATTTTCATGAATTTTTGAAGATGGTAGCTTATATCATACAGATCATTGTTTGTGTGATGGCTTCTGCTCACTTCGTTTCAATCTTGCGCTTTTCGAGACATTTATAGGTCAATGTAATAAAGAAAGAAAATTTAATAATGTATGTGTTTTTATCCAGATGAGTGACTCACTTTGTGTTTCTGTTTCTCATGTGAACTGCTCTTTGACTTTAATGTGTAGTTACACTACTCAGCATTGAATTTAATGTATAATGTAGCCTCTTCCCTTCAACTTCCCCACCACAGCTTAAAAAAATCATAATGTTGAACACCACAGAAAATGTAGCACAGTAAGAAAACTTACTGCTCTTTTTCAGCAAGGGGAGAGGTGAAATTTGGAGAGGATCTGTGTTGTTTTTCCTTTTCCATTTATGCCAACGTTTCCAGCAGAGTGTGGAACTTGATTATAGCAAACCTTTGGCCAGAAATGACACCAAAAACCTGGGTATCATAAAACTTTCTCTCTACTTAAGAGAAACTGTCTAGTCAAACAGTTTTCTTCCCATTTCTGAGCATACAAATGTCAATCATTTTTTGCTGTGGAAGAGCAACCCTATGGTATTTACAAGTTTTCTCTCAAGGAAACAAGAGATCAAGGATGAACTTGTTTTTATATGTCTTATATGCAAAAAACTTGAACAGACTAAAAGTAAACACAATTTACTTCAATATACTTCAGGCTTCATTAGCAAGCCTGTAAGTGCCTCTCCAGGGAACAGCCTTAACAAACAGGAGAAATAGCTGGAAATAAGAAGAAAAACCCTGTGACATGTAAGAAGATGGCTGTATTTTGTGGTCTGCTCATTCCTTAGGTCAAACAAATCTTATGGAATCTTTCTGTGCTGCATGCACAACACATCATGTGAAGGGCAAACAGGATTAAAAGCAAGCATTTCCTATTGAAACAACCCAAGTAAGATTTCTTTCATCTTACTAAGATTCTGATTAATCGCACAAGGCTTGTGAATTGATGGCACCATTTGATTTTTATTTTTTACTTCATTGATGTGAAAGCTGGATACTCAGTAGCACACTCATGTAAATGCTGTATATAATCTATAGGTAGAAATTGTCTTGGATGGTCATGATTATAAATAAAAAATGCACTTTGCCATCCACAAGTCAACAACGTACTGTGTTATTTCATTTTTCCTTTAAAAACTACAATTTAAGTACATAACTGCACAGAAAAAATTATGATTACAGTAAGGTATCCTCTATGTCCTAAAAAGCTTATCATAAAAGACAGAGAACTCAAAAGAGGTAATATCAGAGAAAAGAGGAAGAAAAAGAAAGGTGTAATTTGGGAGAGGCTGGAAGCTAAGATAGATGCTAAAAGAAGTCAGTGCAGAATTTGGAGAGGCAAGAGGAAAAAGAAAGCCTTAGTCTATTAAGCCTTAAGCTTAATAACTGCTTTTGTACAGACCGGTGCTCCCCGTGATCTGACCTTTTTTTATTGGGTGCTTTCCCAAACTTTGATTGTTGGAGCTGAAATTTTCCGTGTCAGGTGAGTTAACTGATGCACTTCAGAAGTTCCAAAAAAGCAAAACTTTTTCTTCTTTTGTGATCTTATGGCTAGGATACATAGCTTTTAAAAAGCGCTTGTGGTAAAAACAAAATAAAAAACCCCAAAGATAGTGGGTCCTTGATCTTGGATTGTCCTTCCTCTTTTCCCTCCACAGAGCTTTTGACCATTGGAGTATTTTGGGGCACATATCCGTTTTTTTGTGGGGTTTCTTACTGATAGAGACAGTGAGGCACAGACAAGTCTTCTATAATTGTAAGGTGTGTGGGGTTGTGTTTTTGTTTGGTTTTGTTTTGGTGTTTGCTTGGTTTTGTTTGTTGTGATTTGTTTGTTTATATTTTACCTTTAATCTTTAAATATGTAGATTTTGTCCTTACACATTTTTTGATACATTATTTTACAGTTATTACAGTGTTGCTTAAAAATACTGTCAGTTTTGCTTCTTTGATTTGTATTATTTTAATTTTATATTAATTAGATTCTTGACTGGGGGTGAGGGACAATCCTTCTGGAATATTTAATGGCAGCCTGTATAAAAATAAAATAAAATTAAGTTTATTGCCTGAAATGTCGGGGGGCAAGAAGAGGGAAAGAAGAACATTGGGACGCAAAGACTGATAAAGACCATCCTGGCCCAAAGATAAGGAAGACAAAATACACTTAAATTAGTAGGTCTGTGGAGAACTTAAATAAATGAAAGTGCTGCTGCTGCTACAGCTAATTTACTCTTCAACACTCCCCAACCCAAAGAAATACCTAATTTTCTTTTAGATTTTTTCACCTATACTTTTCAACCTGCTTAATTTTCCATAAAAACAGATACTTTTCCCCCTGCGCAGCTGCTAAGAATTACAGGCCACGCTAGGCCGTCTTTTTTCCTCCCAGTTTAGTTGGCTTTTGTTGTGTGGTGCTGCTGTGATGTATTTTCTGTCAGGTGAGATTTACACATAGTCCACTTGACAGGAGCAGTTAGCCACAAGGATTTTCTAAGGAGAAACTTCCTGGAGCAGCAGGCGAGGATTATAATTCTTCTTTTGGTCACGATGGGATTTGCGAGCCCTCCTGGCTTCCATGGAAGCCGGCTGGTCTGTCAGCCCCACCGGGCCTTCCCCAGCACAGCAGCAGACCTTTATCTGAGCCATCCTCCCCTGAATGGCAAACTAAAAATCTCTTTTCAGGTCAAATCTCTTTTTTTTTTTTTTTACAACAGGGCGAGCTGGCAAGGTTCTACTGCATTTTAAATGAAAGCAGTTAAAATGAGTATGTATGTTATCTAAAATATCTGTGGCTTTACTACTTAGGCTTGAAAATGTTGCTATCTTCTTTAATACTAGAAGATAAAATAAATCAGGCACAGGAAATCTTCGGTTCAAGAGCAGGTTACGTTGCTAGGGAGTCGATGGCCTCCCAAAGAGTTTAATTGAAACAACAGCCAGTACCATTCCAGCTGCTGGGAGAGTCGGCTTCTCCAGAGCAAAGAGTCAGTGTCTGACAAGAAAACCTCATTTGGGGCAGGAAAGACGTATTTTCTAGCGGTCTCAATTTGTCCAGCATAGAGGCTTCCGCATTGTGCCCTGCCCCTTCACCTTTCCTCGTCCCATGAAACAAGAAATGAAAAATAGTGGCTGCGATTCTCTCCAGCAGCTGCTAAAAGCAATTATTCCAGCTCTTTATGGAACTTTCAGAAGCTGCTCCGTTGTCCTTCCGTACAACGGTGCGAGATTTTCAGGCCTGAGGACCTTGCAGTTCTTTTTCCCTTGGGTGGCAAAAAACCTCAGCCGTCTTCAAGAATGGAAAATGCAGATTTCTCTCTCTTCTCAGAATTCTGGCAGAGTCTCTTTGGAAGTCTTCAATGTCTCATGCTTTAAGCAGGCCTGAAATATCTAGCTTGGAGGCATGAGCAATTTTGCTAGTGATGAGTCTTCTTCTGGTGGTATGTCTCCTGTCCATCTGAAAAACTGCAAATTGTACCTGCTAAGAGGCTTAGCATTCAATTTTGAAACTGCCTATTCTAGAGCTGTGAACAGTCTACAAGGCAGGTGTCTATCCCTAGCAGTTTTATTCAGACTTCTTAAGTTAGAGATGTTAAATCCTTATGTAGTCTTTGGGATAAATATTTCTGAAGGCTGGTCACAATGTAGTCACAATCACCTAAGTTAGGAGCTGCCTTTTGTCGTCTGTGTACAAACCACCCCACCCGCTCCGTTTCCTCCCTAAATGGCAATTACATGTGCCTGGAAGCCACGCAGAATAATTCTGGAGCAACTAGTTGGAAACATGGGGTGCAGGTGTCTTTACTAAGTGTCACAGTATGCATATCTGCCATGAGATTTTGCCTTAGTGTCTTCTAAGGGCTGGAGCCCTCCACTGGAAGGATAAGTACTTTTTTTCACATAATAATTTATAAGCTAGAGACTTTTATCTTTCTTCTATTAGTAGTCCTCTAAAAATTTTCAGTGCAGTTGCACAATTCAACAGAGATTAAATTTTACTCTTATGAAAATATTCTTGTCCTAATCTAGGTTTGGCGGGTTTTTTTTTTTTCCTTTTCATAAACCTTTCAAGTCCTTCTGCTGAAATTGGCCCACTGTTTAGAAAAGATTCACAAGGGCAGAAGGACAGCAGGCAGGAGAGGAGGAATAGAGCATTGAGGTCGGGGTCTTATTCTCAGTCCTGGTTTATGTTTATTATTTAATGGATAGGACAAAAAATCTAAAACCAAAGGCATTTTCCTCCTGGAGATGTTCATTTCTGAGCAGGCACTGAATACAAGCTTCAGGCCGATTTCTCACCTTCTGTCTCCAACAGTATTACTTTCAGGGCTATTCATGGGTCCAACTTCAACAGAAGGTGGAAGGTGAGAGGAGCGCCTGTCACCTGGTGATAATATTTTTATGAAATAAGGCCCAGTAACACGGTTACCCCGTGTCAGTGCAGTTCTTTCAACTCCTTTTTGCTGCTGCGTAACACCACATGGGAAGTCAGCTGAAGTGTATATGTCATAGTGAGAATAGTATTTTGCAATTAAAGCGTTGTATTTGGAAGTTTGTTTTGTATTTGCGGTTATTTATGTATACATGGACTAAAATCTATCTCAAGAGATTTGACATCAATTTAGACTTATCTTCCTTTTCTGTTGATGAAAACCGATAATGCATATCTTTTTTGTCATCTTCTAGGAGAGAAACCATTCAAATGTGACGAGTGTAACTTCGCTTCCACAACACAATCGCATCTGACACGACATAAGCGTGTCCATACTGGAGAAAAGCCTTACAGATGTCCCTGGTGTGACTACAGGTAATGAGTCATTAACTAAAGCATGATGAGAGAAGGGTTAAGGTGATCAGACGAGGTTCATTTGAAGTCACCAATAAAAATATATTGCCATTAAAACACCATCAGGGCAGCAGTAATTGCATATTAAATTAGGAGCTAAATTTAAAAACTTAGTCTTCAGTGTTTAGGTATTACTTTATAAAGAAAAACAAATGATGGGAAACCTTTTAGTGGTAACACTGCAGTGCTAATGTTGAGTATTTGTTTCACAGCTGCTCTAGTGTCTGTTAGAATTCTCCATGGTGAGGCTGCTTATCTGCATCGCCTTTTCAAATCAGTTGCAGTTTTGAATTTTTTCTCGGTTGATTTGCAACCATTTCACCAAGAAAGGAAAAGTCTCCTAAAAGGCTCAGCAGCCTAAATACTCACCAGACACTTATTAGAATGGGAAGCAACTGGAGCCAGTTACAGTGCTGCAGAATCTTGTTTTCCTGCTCAAGTTTTCTTTCTCCTTGCCAGCCAGGGTGCTGTGATGACAGTTGGATGTAGGGTTGGTTGCATGGCAAATTCTCCGGTGTTGCACCACTATAACCCATCCTGTTTGGGCAGTAGATTAAATTCTCAACAATCACGTTGAATGGACAGTTAAGATTACTTGTGGTGCTCATCCCATGTGTCTTATGTTCATTATAGACTACTTATTAAATGATTTCATATTGCTTCTTAAATCATTCTTTTCTTGAACATACTTCTTCTAAAATCTTGACTACTTTTAATACCATGTAGTGAGGTGGCTAATCTATATGTACTATAAAGGAATCCATAGAAGTTATTAATGAGTAATTTGCAGGAGTTGCTGTTCAAAAAGTTTTTTAAAAATCAGTATTATATTTGATGAATGGCATAGGATTCTGTAATTAGATGTAGGTGCTGTGATGCATGCATGCAAGAAGAGAAAGCTAAACATTTGATTACACCACTATAACACTTTTTATTTTCTTTTAATGCTGAGCACACAACTGTAATGTTCTTTTAGTATAAGTTTGAATATAGTTTCGTAAAACAGAATTATATAACAAAACCTCACTGCTCCCATAATACCTGGTTTCACCAGAGTTATGAGCTACTTTAGAGAAAGCTCATGTACAGAAAGCTCCTGCACAGAAAGCTCCCGCAGCCATGAAGCAGTTTCTGTACGAAAGTTTTTGTCGCGTTGGTTTGTGCCTGTGGAGCAAATGTTCTGTGAACTCTTCTGTATTGAGCAGCCATTAAATCAGTGCCTAGAACTGCAGAGAGCTGAATTTGATAACTTCGAGGAGGCCTTCTGTTTCTGTGCTGCTACCTTAAGGGTCACCCTGTTTGTGGTGGGGTTTTTGGGGGGCAGAAGGGGGTGTGGGGTTTTTTTATTTTATTTTGAATAGAAGTGTTTCTGTCTGCTTCAGTAAGTTATCTAAGAAAGAAGGGTGGTTTTGCGTTTGTCAGACTGTTAAAAAGTCTGTGTTGAATGAAGTAAGAGTATATAAGCGATAGTGTGACATGATGTGCTGCAATGGAGGTAAAAGGAGTCCTGTCTGCGATGCTGCGTGTTTGACGAGGCTCAGTCTTGGGGTCATCCACTTTAATGAACCATCCCGATTGGAAGGAATAGACTTATTACAGAACTAGGTAATTACAGATGGGTCATGAGGGGTTTGAGCGCCTGGCTTGAAGACCCTAGAGCCTGAGAGCGCTGTAGATGTGAATCAGTTTGCAGTTTGGGTTCTGTTAGTGCACGCAATGAGTGGATACAGTTCCCTTGCTCAGTATGACAAAATGCATAACTTTAATCCTCTATTTCGTGAAGGCAGGAGATCATTTTCCTTTGGATGGACAGTTTTCTCTATGGGAATGAAATTTCAAGGAATGACAGGTTTTTTACTAGTATTTTATTATATTGGAGGTTATTAGAGAAGAAGCAAGCATAACTTCTCAGGATTAACAAGAAATCTCTGAGCATCTCCTGCCTGTATCTTATTGAAAAATAAATGTTTCATGGCAATAGTTAGTTTCCATCCCTTGCAGGCCAATTTTGACCTAATCTTTGGAGACTGATCTCAACAGATACCAGCTGATGAAGCTTTGATTCTGCAGGAAATTTGTTCTGAGCTCAGCTGAAAAGCATCTGGCAGGGATGCAGGAGTCGGAGCGGTGCTGCTGCTGTGAGTTCAGGGAGGCACTCGGTGTAGCTGCAGAGGAGCCAGTACAAGAGGGGCTGCTCTTTTTATTAGCCCAGCAGTCCTGCTTGTGCCTGCCAGTTTCCACAGTCCTGGGATATTAGCCAGCCTTGTTGGCAAGTGTATTTTTTACTCCCTATCCACCTCTCTCATTTTTTTTTTCTCTCACTTGTGTTAAAATATAATTTTAAGGGAATCACATGTTGCCTCCTTGTCAACTCACCCAGTATGGTATTTTTTCCTGGAAAGGTATCAGTAACTCTGTCAATGTCTGTTACACTAGTTGTGCAGACTGACTGTACTCTTGTCAGTGTCACCTACAGAAAACATACAATCAAGATTTTAAAATCCGCTGACCTAGTAATAAAATTCACCCCCATGTCTAGTGGTTGAGCTCTCACTGCGGTGCTTCGAGCCCTCGCACTCTAAGTTCATCCAGACTGTTTCAGATGTTTCTGTTTAGTGTTGCTTGGCAACCGCAGAGTCTTTAATGACCCTTGTAGTTTCAGTAAGGTGAATATTCCTCGTTTTGTGTACGGACATGGAGTATTGTTAGTGCTACCATAAAGTCTCCTTTCACCGACAGGTGATCTCTCTATTCTCTAAAGTAGCTTGAGACACTCGAATTAAAAGAGTATCTAAATACAAAGTACTTTAATTATTCCTGTTCAGCTCACCAGTTCTCAGAGGGTTCTTAGAGATCACTGATTTCAAGCTTTTCCAGTTCCTCAGGAGGAAATTGTGAACAATCATCCTGCAAAAACTCTTGCCCGTCTAGTGACTTAAAAGGCAAGCTAACCCTGGCTTGAAGTACAGAAAGAAACTAATTTGAATTTAGGAACTGTTATGAAAATCTGGATCACCTGTGGCTGGACAGGCACCTAGAACTCTTTCTTTTTTTGCTTAGCGGCAAAAACTGAAGTGAAATAGGCTGTAAGATACTATGGGAAAAAGATTGATTTTGGCTGCATGGAACAGAAAAGGGAATTTGTTCCCTATATAACGCACAGCATGAGAAATGATTTTTTTAGCTAGAAGACATGAATAGATGTGGTTTTCTGAAGTGAATAATAAAAACACTAGCATTTTTAGCTCACAAACTGTACATTCTCAATAGTACGCGTATTTCCAAAAAGAAAAAGGGAGATTCTGCTCTTTTTGTTTTACCAAGTTGCTTTTAAAATGTACGTTTACCCTTGGACTTAAATATTCTTGCAGAAATGTTACCATCCATCTCTACTTTTTGTACTGTGACCACTTGATATTTATTTTTGTCTAAATTTTTTTTATATTGATAACAAAGAAATAAACATCTCCTTTTCTACATAGCAGCATGTGACTTCTAGTAATGATTATAATTTGAATTCGTTTTCAGTCAAGTTTTAAAAACCTGATTCCTTTTAAAGGAAGAAGAATATAATATATCTCTTCATAAATATAAAAATTTGCCTGTTAAATGTTTTGGTTATCATTTTTCACATTTGTGTTTTCAATTTAGGTTTGCCCTATTTAGATAAAAACATGCACGATTTTCCTTTGCGCTGACTTTTCCAAATCACACAGCGTCTCTCCATTCTTAAGTCAGTGTGTTTTGTCATACACAAATATTCATTCACTCCTAATTAACGTTCAACTTAATTTTATAATGCAGAATTGGTCTCACAGGGCCTTACACCAGCATTATGCATGCAATGCTTATTTTATATTTCTTAGTCGTTTAAAAAAGACGCATTATGTGGCCGAACTTTTCAGATTACACGATCCTAGCGCTATCCTGACAGCAACGCTGTTTGCATTTGGGAATGGGCTCAGTAGGTGGAGAAGAGCTGTGTAACCTCCTTTAGACCAAACAGCGCCTGGGAACTTCACCTGATTTCCAAACCTCCCGCTGGTACAGTCTGTGGCCAGACTTTCAAAATCTGCAACATGTTTAGGCACCTGAATTTAACCTGATTTCAGAAGTGCTAAATTCCCATAAATGGGATGATGTCAATGGAAGGTGCTGATATACAGCATTTTCAAAGTCCGAATGGGTTTTGCGCATGTGTCTTAAGTAAAGAATTGGGAATCTCGTTTAAGTCGTATCTCAGGCTTTAAATTCAACTTCCATTGGTGCTGACTTTCCATGTAACTTATCACAGCTACTCAGGCAAGTAATAATTTATGTTCATGGTGTGTGTGAGGAGGATGTTTCAGTACAAAATGGATCTGGATTACATTGTTTTGTGGCAAGGGCACAAAAGGCAGAGCCCTGCTTTTCTCACAGTCAAATTTGTTGGAGTCCAGGGCTCAGGAGGAGCGCTGGCATAGTTTTGTGATACGGAAACAATATTGCTACAACTTGGAGAGTGTGGGGCGGGTATAATGTTAATGTACTTCAAGACATCCCCGTGCTGTAATTACACAAAATGACTCTTATTTCCCTGGGATTCTGCTGTATGGTTCATTTTGCATAGAGTACCTGTGGCAGGGAGGGGAAGGAGGGAACGGAGGGCAACATCCAAGGCGTTGGTGACGGTTCCCAGCCATAGATAAGACGGTATAGAAGTGGATAAAACAAACAGCCAGACCAGCAAAACAGCATTCATTCTGTAAATGCACCTTCCTGTAAAGTAGACGACTTGTGAAGGATGTCTTACAAGACTGAGAATAAATAGCATACATTTTTAATATAATTATGTAAACTAAAATAAATATTTTACATTTATTATGCATAATAAAATAATTAGACAACATTCTGTAAGGGATTATGGCATCTGAAGTTCCAACTGCAGAAGGATTCATTGCATATATTCAGCAGCAGCGGCAGCGTGACTTCGGGGGAGTCATTCCACAGGGGCTACTTTTCTTTTTTTGGACAGCATCCCTAGGGAGTTCCTATTTCCCTCTGACTTATAGTATCTGTTCATAGGTTGTAAAGACCGGTTTATAATACACTCCAGGATTTGTACCTAAGTCATAAGTAAGTGTTTCCTCTCTGTTTGTTTCGGTGAATTGAATAACCTTTAGTTGTCTTGGTATGAGTGCATCAGCTCTGCTCTGTTCCATGGTTATATCAAGGATAACTAGGGACTACTTTAAATGCTGAGGTACCCATATGTATTCGTTCACGGCAAAACTGAAAGGCTGGTAAGGCGACTTCTACATAAAATGATGAAACAGTGTATTTATCATTAAAATGTTAACATTAATATGCTCTTTGTAACCAGTGAAATTTAATATGCATGTACAGGAAATAACTAGGTTACACAACTGTATGGAACATTAGGCTGATGAGGGCTCCAAGTGGCAACCACCACTGTGCTATGGTAATACACTTTTTTATATATATCACAAAGGCAGAATTAGGCAAAAAAGTGCTTATACTTTGTACTAATAAGCAATTGCGAAGGACAATAATGCGTGCGTGTAATAGAACAAACTGGGCCTTCAGGAAGCACTTAAGCCTCTGTTGTGATCAGCAGCAGGAGTTGAGGATTTCCAGTGCCTTGTGCTGGCAGACTTATAAACAAATGAAGATAGAAGTTTAGAGAGAAATTCCATCAGTGCATGGGCATAGTTCCCAGATGCAAACTCCTCAAATATTATCCAGCCCTTCGTTTTTAATAAACATTCAGATAAAATATTTGGTAATATTTCTATTTATCTGGAATAAAATACACGATAGCATTTAAGTCTGTAAAAGAAAAATAATCTGAAATAAAATTTAGATATAGCCATAAAAGCAGTTTAATTTTTCTGGTGAATACGTCATACAAAACAATGGTTACTTTTATTACCTTTAAGTCGTTTCTGTTGCTTAATAAAACTTTTTATATTCACCTAAGCTATAGCAAATAGTTCATATGTTAAACTCAGAGTAAAAAGTATGAAATGTGATAGCGCAAAGTACAGATCAGCTATCATGTTAACCAAGAAACTTCAGATGCAGTTCCCAACATTCAGAAACGTGTAGAACCAGAGAGCACACAAATGTTGATGTGGCCCTGGCTGGGAGACGTGTGCGCTGTCTGTGCTGACTTGAGAAATCCTGCTCTGCACTTTCGGAGAATCACGTTGGGCGCAGCATACAAAAGAACTTAAATTCCCCCTCTCACAACTCTCCCTGTCCTCCCTGCCAGATGCCAGTGTCACTGCATGGACTGCTTAAGAGAATGCGTGCCTATTAGAAAACAGGATTGTTTCTTACAGAAAGACACATACGTGCATGCACACAAATATATTAGTGTACGTAGACTTGCTGACTATGGTCCACAATGAAATTGCCCTGTTAAGAGGCTTTTGCACAGCGTGCAATAGTATAGTCACTTTATGAAGTCTCTTGCTTTCTGTATTTTTAATTATTGGCATAGTAAACACGCTCTACTTAGTTGAAGGGTAGAGCAGATTTCTATTTATTTTAATGAATAATACTTACGCCTTATGAAATCCATCAAAAATTCCATGAGTATTGGTAACCCAAGCTTCTCTTGTTGTTTTTTTCTTATTTCTATTTATTTACTCATTCATTCCTGTTTTCCTGTTTTTTTTTCCTGTGGCCGCTCTACGTAAGAGGTATTAAAAATTGCCTTTTTAATTCAATGAACCTGTGATTCTCATACCAACACTGGACCACCAGATTTGGGACTTCAAGGATCCTCACAACTATCTTTAAACCAGTGATGCAGTTACAAGCATTGATAATAATATTCTAGCCTCATTTTGGATTGAGTTTTGAAGAATAACTTTTAAGCGATGTATTTAAGCCTAAATTGCAGAATTACTCAGGAGTGACCACTGAGTTTAATCCTACTGAGTCATGCAGACGGTTTGATATCAATGTGAACATTCCTGTGTAGTTTTAACTTCTGACCTCAGTTCAGTGCTCTATCAGTTTGTTCACACTTCAGGTTCTGCAAAAACATTCTCAGATTCCTGATTCCTTTTAGTAGTTATGGTCTCCTCTTGCTGTTCAATTCGGGCTTTTCTTCCTAAACTTTTCTTCTTACGCAGCCTCTGCCCTGTTGTACCACTGCTCTTTTTTTCTGAATCGGAGTCCAATACATTTAACCCAAAACCTCAAGTATTTTGTGTTTAGGAAATATAAATAAGACCACTTCATGCAGTGGGGAGATAAATGTAACTAATGTCTTCTATTATCGCATTTTATCTTCTCTCTGTCCCCACACTTCTTTTTCCCTATCACATGCAATCATCACTGTCTTCTCTACTCTTCAATTTTAAGGAGCATAAACATGCTATAATAAATATACCTATATAGTTAATTAATATTTATAAATCTGGAACACCAGCGTGTATTTCAAACTAAAATAATCTTAAGTAGGTTGTATTTTGCTAGTAAATAAAATTTAAGTACTAACCTCAAGATGAATGGCAAGGCTATGGTCTTATTATAGCTTTTAGTAACAAGAAAGACTTGTCATTAACTGTTCTTACGGTGCTTCTGATAAAAATGTACACTGAAGATCTTTTATGTCTATGTGTAAACTTTCATTTGTTGGAATAATTTGATCTAAAAATAATCATTGGCATACTATCTTAATTAATATGACCTTTTTAGGTAAAAAGTATTTTAAAAAAAACCCTAAAGCAACTATATATGTTTTCTTTGCTCTTGCCTGTTAACACAGAATGAAACATAAGCATATTTGTTTCTTTTATCATCCCTTACTCCCAAATACAGTCATTATAAAAAGGCCAAAGCTATCTTTTGGGGGTAGTCAAATCTACAAGGAATTATTATTATTGCTAACTACATGGCTGGTAGTTACCAACCTGAAAATATTTTGGTAGTGTTACAGACCTTCGAGATTAAATTAATAGACATTAGCCTGTTGTGTTACGTGTGGTTTATTCTCCAGGCAAGATGGCTACTACCATATAAAAAAACTTCTCTGTTAATGCTACACACTTTGGAGACAGAGGCATCAGAGATTTGGGAGCCTGGGGTTCCCGGGGTGTTGCTTCACAGCCCCCGGATCCAAAGCTGCTGCTGAGGTTTGGGCAGGACAAGCCTTGGCAGGAGCCAGGAGAGCTGCTCTCAGGGGCTGCGGGTGCCTTGCGGCTTCCATACCACCCATCGCCTCCCCTTGCTCCTGAGCTGCTTCCCTGAAGGACAGCGTGTCGTAGAAGGACGGGCCGTTCAGTACACAACAGCTCGCCTTCCCCAAAACCGTTTTGCAGACTCTGTTGTACGGTGCTCTGCGCTCATGAGTCGTGGGTCAAGGGTGTATTTCACTTGAGGCTTTACTTAGAAAGTCTGTGGAAGAGCCTGTTGGCCAAGTAAGTTATTAATTGTTGCAACTACTTTGTCCCTAATTGGGACGGTGTTTGCGGTTTTTCTAGCCCTGTCTGGGTCTGAATAGCAGGTGTAGATATTCCTGAGACTTCTTAGGGGCTTGCTTTATAAAAGCCAGCGCATAAAGCCCTCGGGTTTGTTACTGCAAGTGATGGAGTGCTCCTCTGGTGTTATCACTAGTGGGGTTTTTTGTTTGTCTGGGGTTTTTTGTTTGGTTTGGGTTTTTTTGTTTGGTCGTTTCTGTTTTCTCTTTTGTTTTGTTTTCAAACACCACTTTGAAAGAATCTCAAAGATATTTGCACATGCCAGGTGGTGGTCACTTTAGGATTTTAGTTTCCATTTTCTTTTCTGTCTCCTAAAAAACTTAAAAGTGATGTTAGCAGCATTCATTCCATTTGTTTATTATATTAGGTTTGTTTGTTTTAGCTTTTGTCCTTAACCTGTTGCGTACTTCACGTACCTGAATTTTGTACTTTCATTTCTTTTTAAATGTGTTCTTTTAATAGTGGAAAAATAATTAAGGGGAGAAAACGAAAACAAAACAAAGCAAAAATAAAACAGAATCCAAAATATATGTGAAAGAAAGAACACCAGGTTGGAAGGGACCACAAGGATCATCTTGTCCAACCTTTCTTGGCAAAAGCATGGTCTGGAAAAGCTGGCCCAACACCCTGTCTAGCTGAATCTTGAACGTGTCCAATGCTGGGGAGTCCACCACTTCCCTGGGGAGGTTATTCCAATAGCTGATTGTTCTCATCACGAAAAATTTCCTTCTTGTGTCCAGTCAGAATCTGCTAATGAGTAACTTTTACCTGTTACCCCTCATCTTTTCCGTGCAACTCCTTGTAAAAGTCTTCTTTGTGGCCACCTTTTAAATACTGGGGCATGGTGATGAGGTCTCCCCTAAGCCTTCTTTTCTTGAGGCTGAACAAACCCAGTTCACGCAGCCTTTAGTCATGTGGCAGCTTCCCAGTCCTTTGATCAAAGGTAAAGAGGAGGTTGCAAAGAGAATTTTGACTCAAAGACTGCCCAGATCTCCCTGGTGCTCCCAGGACTGGTAGCACAGCTGCAGGTTGCTCTGTATCTGTTGGCCGGCTGACCTCCAGTCCAGTTGTGGTTTGATTTTCCTTCCACTTAGGGAAACTGCCCAGCTCACCGTGACTGAGTCACCATCCCTGGAGGCGTTTAAAGGACATGTAGGTGAGGTTCTTAGGGACATGGTTTAGTGCCAGAGTTAGGTTATGGTTGGACTTGATGATCTTGAGGGTCTTTTCCAGCCAAAATGATTCTATGATTCCTAGAATATAGGTCTGTACACATATATGTGTGTTTTGAAGTACTTTGAAGTTACACTTCTTCTGATGTTCTTCAAAATTGCTTTTTATATTTTTAGTGATGCTATCGTTTAAAAAACACACAACTAGAAACTCTGCAGTTCATGACACTATAAAATTATTTGTGTTATAATCCTAGAAATACATCAAGTGGTTCTAGTGACATCATAAACTGCCTGAACACCGTCCTACTAGTTCATTGTGATATTACTGGTACCCCTTATAATATAGTATTTATAGCTTTATATTTGTAACTTCAGCGCACTCTCCTTCAATCCCTGTTCAAGATAATTATGGATTCGCTCTACCAACTGTAGTTGAGGACATAATTTGTTCTGCTAGAAATCCCATGTGGAACATCTTCCCATACTGAGCTTGGTCAAAACATTTTTGTTGAAATTTTGCATGCACAGTCTACAGGTCAAACGATACTTTAAATCATTCTGAAGTTGTAGAAGGTATTGTGATTATCAAAAAGAGTTCTTAAGTTGTGAGAATTTTTCATGAGAAAAAGGTGGTATTGCGTACTTGTTTTTGTTAGTGAGCTCTTGGTAAAATACAGAGAACCAATTCTATTAGCAAATTTTGGAGATATCTGCTATGGGTATTTTAGCACATAAAAAGCCACTAGTAAATTATTTTCTTTTCAGGAAAGAGATGTGTCTTTAGTTCAAAAAGGCATTTTTTATAAATCACTTGATGAGGATTGATTTTTAACCTGATGTCCCTAACTTATTCTGAGACTTGCACCAGCCCATCCATCCATCTTCTGTCAGTTTCTTTAATAACTTTTTAAGCTGTTGGCCAGTTTCAATCAAAACTGACACCCCATAGCAGTCGCTGAGATAATTTAAGTTCCTGCATGAGGAGAGGAGAGGAGAGGAGAGGAGAGGAGAGGAGAGGAGAGGAGAGATCAGTGAGGAGCAAGTAGACGCAATTCAGCTTTCATGTATTCTTCTCTCTTACAACCAGACAGTGTGTTGTTCCAACCTCGCCACCCAGCACAGCTGTTTTTTCTTGCCTGGTGGGGGTATCTTGAAGGACATGTTGGGAAGCTGCTGTTGCTGCATTAGGAGATTTAGTGAACAGGGCAAGAATCCTTAGGAATCCCTGCTTCGGTTGGTCCAGTGCTTATGCATCAGTGTTTTGGGGTCTCAAATTAACTGCAAGTAGTCAGGACAGGTAATTTTAAAAGTTAGAACTTGGAAGGTGTTTTTAAGGATAAAGAGAACACACCCAGCTATCTATATTTTTATTTAGAAAAGAGATTATTTGGAAGGGATTTGTACCTCTAAGATTGAGAGCATGACATTTCTTATTCAGTCAGTGAATAGGAAGAAGCTTCCCGTTATGGGGAGATTATTCCACAAGTGTTTTCTTTGGAATGTCTTCTGTTTTCTTTAGGCCATTTACTGATGAACTGTGACGTAACGCACAAATGTATTTACATAAGGAAAAGAAGCAAAGTTTGAAGAAATACTAAGTTCTTTTTACTTGTTTTTAGTGATACTGAGCATCCATGAATTCTCATCTTGTATGGGGTCCAGTGGCTCTGTACCTATTTGGAATTCAGCCTCTTCCTTTAGGTGACTAAATGTGACTTTCATGACATTTTAATTTGAATTTTAATTACTCTGCTTTTAAGATTTTGATCAGCATTAGTAAATTATAGCACAGTCATCTTATACAGTATTTAGCTGATTGATTTTTGTATGCTAAAATGTAGTCATCTTGAGGAGCAATAAAAATACTATCAAGTCAAAGAGAGGTTTCAAAAATGAAGGAATTTTCCTCAGAGCTGTTAAAGTCTGTGTCAGACCAGAGAGGCAAAGACCTAAATCTCAGCCCTTGCAAGGGCAAAGCAGGTGGCTCCTATACATCCTATTGAAATAAATGCAGCAACATCAAGTCAGGCAATCAGCCCAGTCCAGGCGGGTGAGCTTTTGGGAACTGCTGTGTATTGCCTGGTGGTGGTGCAAGAGGTGAGAGACAAGTGTGTACAGTACGGGGTGATGCTGGCTCTGTTGGTGCTCTGCGTTGCAGAAGTGCATTCTGAAAGGCAAATACAGCATTAGTTTGCTCTAGCTGAGCTCTTGTCCACCCACATCTGTTTCTGGCCTCCTTCTTTGTGTTTGGATCTCTTTTCCCTCAAAACAGTACAACACAACATCAAGACAATCTTTGTTTTCTTTTCCTGCTCTGAAGTGCCCATTTTTAGTTTCAGTTCACCAGTAGCATGGCAGGAGCGCTGTAACAGCAAGGATTATATCTAAGCCCCTCTCCATCTGAGCATCTCTTTGCACCATAGCTCAGTTGAGAGTCAATGCTATTTGGCTGGATAGTGAGTTCTGTCATGGGCTCGATACTATAAAGCAAAAATAAAGACAGTGGATAAAGTCCTGGCACCACTGATGTTAACCATATCACCTCCGTGTCCTCAGTGACATGACGATTCTCCACCTGTCATGAAGTACTTGCTTTGTAAGATAGAAATGGAAAACCAGGGAGTTGGCAACACTTTCCACAAGACTTTGTATCCTGGACAGTAAAAAAGTTAAACTAGGCAATCAGATTGTGGGATCAAGTACCCAGATAGTTCTAGTTTCCACTCAGCTTTGCAGAGAGGATCCTGACCCCCTAAATCATGAAAAAAAAAAATCTATCTATCTATCTATCTATCTATCTATCTAAACCCAAAAGCAACTACTCCTTTAGGAGTTTCTGTTTCAGTTTTCTCTCTGCTGAGTTTGCAAGTTCTTGCACAATGAACTAGAATCACTGAGTCATGTTCGGAAGTCTGGGTACCTCTGCCTCAGGACTTTTGGAACCCCTTTTAGGTGAACAGGCTGCTATTCCGGTATTCTTGGCGTGTGTTAGAGGCCTGAATATTAGACAAGGCAGGATTCATTTAATTAATAATGGCAGTGATGTCCACAGCCTGATTCTAGATATTGTTTAGGATTCTCAGCTGAGAGGGCACAGAACCACCGGGGGTTTGGGAGCCTGTTGTGTGGTTTTGGTAGGAAAGTTATATGTGGAACGTAACTGGAAACAGGAGGACAATTCTGAAAACACGAATTAGATCTACTTCTGGCTCCTGGCGGTTCTTCACTGTCCATTGGCAGAGTTTCAAGAAGAAAGGGTATGTGCAGGATATCTCGTGCCAGCTAACACACTTTCATGGGACCACACTCAACGGGATTCAGCCCTCCTTAAGTTAAAAGCAGCCCAAAACTCAGGACTTCCACTTCCTAGAATAGTGCCTTAATTTCCAGAAAGTTAGGGATACCAGCGTTTCCTTTTCTGAGCAGATGCGACCTCCTGATGTTTCATATTGGCTACTTACAGGTTTTTTAGAAAAAATAGACACCTAATTTAAGCAAATCTTGAGACCTACAGTAGTGTTTTTCTTATCTCCACTAACTGTATTGGGAATTTGAATGGTTATAGAGGGCAGACTAGGTTGCCTTCCAGTGCTGCCGTGGCCAACAGCGCAACCTAAACAAGACAGCAACTTATTTCTACCCTGTCATACTGATGCCCTGTCTCCCAAATCTGTTAATACCCGTTTTGCCTATTTTCTGATTATCATACCTTTTTCAGTGCTTAGATTGTAGTTTTTCTGAGGCCAAGACTGATTTTTCTGTTGTTCCTCCACGCAGAGGGTGGTGTAACACCATCCTGTTGTGCTGTCTTCTGAAGCCAATATTGTGGGCAGCGGGAACAGACCAGCTTTCTTGGAGCTGGTTTTTGCATCGTAAAGAAAGGATTGCATTTCAACACAAGAGTACAGAAAAGCCTGTACCCTTGTGGTGAAACCTTACTGCTGCCAAGACCGTGATACCCTTTAATAGCTAAAACTTCAAAGAAGCTTGAACAGCTGGGAGCCTGCATCCAGTCGAAGTGCAATGTCAGTGCCCGATTCCTGTAGTCTCCTTAGGAAATCTCTTCTCTCATTTCTAGGACTAGTAATCCAATAACTTTCATGAGAACTAAATGCGTATAAATAGAATTTTTCAAATATATGTGCAGTCTTATGTGTGTCAGAATCAGCCTTGGCTGGTTTAGTCTGGCTTTGTTTTTAAACCCGACCTTCAAATATGTGTCTCTCCGAATGGATTTCTGGGTGCTTTTTTTGCCTTTTTGGTGTTTTTTTTTTTGAGATCATGTCATTGTTATACAGCTGAAGAAAGGGTATTACTGAAAGCAATGCGTCTTGGAATGCAAGTGGAACTATTTAAACTCTTTTCTTGAAAGCACAGCTGCTTGATCTATAACCAGTCCAGTATTTAGAAAGAAAGGATATCATGAGCTATATTCTCCTCTCGCTATTCACTTTATGTTAGTAAGCTGCTGTTCCGTAAACTCTTGGAAAGAGCCCTGGAATGTACAGACTACTTCCATCCCAGCAGAAAAAAAAAAAAATAAATCTGTGTACATCTGCTAACAAAAAGGAAACAAATAAATATATATAGTTTTCTTCTGAAATTTCTATTATTTACTTAATTTATGTTTACGTTTTGGAAAATACTTGGATTATTTATAACAGTTATACAATAAACTCCCGTGGCCTTTAAAAAGGTATGTGGATTAACGACTTCTCAAAGAATTGTTTTACAAGAGTACTGTGCTATTTTTAGAATGAATGCTTAGTTAAAATAGTCACTAAGGGCATGTTATTCACATAGGCATCTTTCGTACAAAACGTATGCATTTTTTTAATCTCTCTGCATCCTGTCTTGATGCAGTAATGTACCTTTGTATACGTACATGTAACATTAAGCCTATGAATAGGTCCAGTTGTTGTAAAGTTAGTTGTGTTCCCTAGACTAATGTACTGAATTAGCCCTTTAAAGACTATATTGCTGATGCAAAATAGATTCAAAGGAGTTGTTTGGTTTTATATAAAAGGTGAGGAGTGCAGGGTTTTTTTTGGGTTGTGTGTTTTTGTTTTGGTTTTGGTTTTTTTTTTTTTTTAGTTTAGTTTAAGAGTGGAATATATGTTTTCTTTAGCTGTAAAAGCACAATCAAGGCAACATGATAAGTGAGTCAGTGTTGTAAAAGTAAAACTAATTTTGCCTTCACTCACATGAGCTATAGAAGGAGGAAGCTTTATTGTCCCTGGGAAGGTGATAAGGCAGAGTAATTGTATATTATACTGTCCTGGAACATCTGCCTGAAGACTGTTGGAGCAATTCATCTATCATGGACGATACAGCATGTTTTGTCTTTCTGCTTTAACCCATCCCCACTGCTGGCCTGCACGGAGGTTTTGATAGGGACTGTGCCTGGGCTGGGGCTCACATTAATCAGTCCCCTTGTTCAACACTCCAGCTGACATAATTACAACCTGCGCACAGCAGTTATTCAAGTCGAGTCCTTGTCACTCGTGGTGCGAAACTACACAGCTCAGATCCCGAAGGAGATTGCCTTATCACACAGAACAAGGGCTCACAGGAGTTGAAGAGAATAGAAATGGGAAAATGTCTTCCGGGAGTACTATATATTCCTTTAAAATAAGACATTTGAGAGGCTTACAAGGGACAAAGAGAAGCATTGTGCAAGGTCTGAAATGAACAGGTTATTATTTTTAAAAGGATTACACAGGCCATTTTTGTGAAATGGACATGGATTATTAAATAAATTCAGTGGTCTCTCTCTCTTATCATTCAGTGACTCTGCCCTATTAGTTTTCTTCAGAAGTGATAAAATAGTTTTTGACTTGTATAAGCTTTAAGTATCTCTCAGTAGAAATCATCAGAACACAACTAATAAAAGTGCAGGTATTATACCAGTAGAATTGGCACACACATAAGGGAAGATCTGCAAGGATCAGAGGTAAGGGTGAAGGAAGAAGCATGCAAAAGGGCTTTCAAGGATGAGCAAGTTCATTAGTTTCTGCTGTAGTATGGTACAGGAATGTGAAAGATGAAACCAAAGAACAAGTTTCATATTTTACCATTTTTCCCTCTTTTCATATTAACCCTCTGTGGGAAAAAAAAGGCAAGTCCCTAACACCATCTGTACTAAATGAAAGAAGTTTATTTTCATGTAATATGATGGGCTTTCTTTTTACGTGTTTGGTTTTTTGTTGTTGGTTGTTTGCTTGCTTTTTCCTTTAAAACAGAACCTTTGCATAAACAATCATAAGATAATTTATTTGGCTTTAGTCTATAAAATTCCTCAATATAAAAGACTTTCATTGGAATCCAGAAGGCCTTTCCCCAGTGTTTAAATTTTTTTCTTCTTGGGTACTAGATCAACTTTGTGAGTCAACACAATTCAGGCAGTTCCGGTTCTTCGCAATCAATAGATTTATAGTGTTTGCTTGATTTCTCATCTAGTTAAAATACTATTTCTAATATTTAGACCTAATTGTGTACAGTTGAAAGAACAGAAATAATTTGTCTGCTCCAGGTGGTCCAATTTTAAGCTAATACTTTTACAAGACAGCTTATCTGGGACTTTGAACAGTATGAAGTAGAAGGCCTAGAATCTATCTCATACGTTTTACTCTGCAGATGTGAGCTAGGTATGCTTGGTAAGTCAAATATGTAGAATCATAGGATCATTTCAGTTGGAAGAGACGCACAGGATCATCGAGTCCACCCGTAACCTGACTCCAGCACTAAACCACGTCANCTACAACCTCCTTTCAGGTAGTTGTAGACAGTGGTCAGGTCTCCCCTCGGCCTCCTTTTCTCCAGGCCAAACAGCCCCAGCTCAGTGCTTTCATTCAACAGTATTCCATTTCAGTATCTCTTGATACTTGGCGTGTAGGTCTACTGTGAAAATCTAGCTACATGAAAACTGAAGTTTCTTACTGAGCAGCAGGGTGTCCTTGTAGGCAAATTTCCTCTTATAGGAACAAAAATTAACTTTTGCTTGCTCCCTACTCTTAAAACCCAGTTCTCCTGGGGTGAATGATGACTGTGAAGTAAGCTCGAAGTACAGAGCCAAATGCTGCATTTACTTATATTTGTGCAGACAATGGCATTATGAGGACATAATCTGAAGAGAATGATGTTTCTCTGATATATACTTTCAAGGCAGATTTTAGATCAGATAATCAATCATACCTTCAACTAAAGAACCAAATTTGCCTTTCAGAACCTAAGATGGTTTTGCAGTATTGACAGCCAGGAAGAATATATTTTAATTTGCAGACTGAACAAATTTCCATGACATCATGGAAACACAATAAATGTCTGACCTCACAATGACATTTTTCAGACTTAAACTGTACTTCTTGTAGACTTTGAGCCCAGAAAAAGCCTTAAGCTCAGCTAGTCTGACCTTCTACATAAAACAAACTGCATAGGTTTTTTCCAGTTTGCTCTGTACTGAGCGTCTTGCGTTTGACTAAATTTTATCACCTGGAAAGGCACTGAGGTTTGATCTGAAAACATCCAAAATTGGAGAGCCCCCTCCCCTTGTGTGAAAGATTAATTGCTGTAAGTGCTGAAGAAATTGTGCTTTATTTATCATTTGAATTTGACTGTACCTTGTAGTCATTGGTTTTGGTTTTGTTACAGGTTTTCTCTATGTTAAGATGCCCCTTAGACATACATTTATTCCCTGTTGGGTTACTCATGCCCCAAGCTCAAATGTAATAAGTAAACCAGGGGTTGGTGTTGTGTTTTTTTGTTTTGTTTTGGTGGCTTTTTTTGTTTGTGGGGTTTTGTTTTGTTTGGGGTTTTGTTGTTGTTGTTGTTTTGGGGTTTTTTTAATTGTTTGGGGGGGGGGGGGGAGAGGGTTTTTTTTTTCTTTTTGTGTATTTTTTGGTGGTGATTGTTTTTAATTTAAATGTTTGGGTTTTTTTTCCTCGGTTAACTTATATTTTTATTCATAATAATTTTTGACTGTTTGCTTCCGTTTTAAAATGTAGGCAGTAATAGACAAAGTAGATGTTACAGAATCAGTTTCTCCAGTGTCATAAAAAAATTACATCCTTACATTTGCTTGCTGCTTCCTTGCTTATACATCTAAAAATGACACGGGACCTTTCTGCTTATAGCATCACACTGGAAGCTCGCATTAAACCGCTAGTGTACTAATCCCAAAGTCGTTTTCAATGTCACAGCTTTTCACAGCGTTGTCGCGTTCTGAGTTACTTGCATGCATTGTGCAAGGGTGTGAGACCTGACGTGTAGTTGTGTGTGTACACATTTTGATTGAACAGGCCCAGCTTGTGAAAGAGTTCTGCTCACTCTATATGGCTGCAGTCTCGTCGTCATTAATCATGCTACCAATTATGGTGTCATCTGCAAATTTTATTAGCAGGGATTTTTATATATACTTTTGGCATGCATAACGAAAGTGAATCTTTCAGACAATTAATGCTTATTCCACTGATAAACCGGAACGGCTGAAATGAGGAAGAAAATGACCATCTCTTTTTGCATGAGGGGTTGGTGCTGGGATAGGGCAAGAAGAGGCGATGTATTAGCATTAAAAAAACGCTACTTTGAGCAGACATCGTACAGCCTGCAGTGCCCTGGGTATGAATCCAGGCTGCAAAGCAACAGGATCTGCCCTCTGGGGAGCCGTGTTGTCACTAAAGTGGCTGAAGGAACTGACACAAAGGCCAGTTGGAAGAAGTGCCATCTGCATCCGAGATTGACAGGCAGCCTTTAGGGTCTGTTGCTATCATTTCCGACTCCAGCAACATTGGGAGTCCAGTTTCATCTTTGTGCAGCCTCTAGTCTCCACACCCTTTCTTCGGCTCCATCTACACTTTTAGATTTGTGAAAATACTTTATGGGTTCCTGAGGATATACAAACAGACTCTACAGAATTGTTCAGCTACTTTATGTGGTCATTAAAAGAAGTACAAGAGGGGGAAAAATTGATGTTGAAAGGAAAAGTGTGTCTTCAATTAAATTCATCCTAGCTTTTTTAAAAAATGAATGCTTTCCATGGCCTCATTTCAGCAAGGTATTTGATCATGTACATAAATTTAAGCTTGTGAGTCATTCTTTTGAAATCAATGGGGCTGCTTGTACTTAAGCTGCACAAGTGCGTAAGTACCTTGCAAATCAGAGCCTATGATACTTAAAGCCCGGTCTCCATCCTTACACCATTGCAGAGACGCCGTCTCTCAGACCAGCTTCTCTCTTATGCCATCTGCTCCAGCACGAAGGAGCAGGGGGAGGGAGGGAGGGAGCCCGCGAACAATGGAGCGATTATTCTCAGTTACTGTGAGATAGGTGAACTCCACCTGCTCTTTCTGCCACTTAAACCTTGGCTGCCGCGGTGCAGCAGCGCTCCCTGCCCAGCCGACCCGCACCCCTCACGCGCCACAGGCTGGCGGGACCGCAGCCCACTCGGACCCGTGGAAAAATGCTTTTTCTGGTTTTGCTTTATCTTTTTCTCCTCTCTAGTCGGTAGAAGGAGACACTGCGGCCCTCTCCAAATTGCTGCTCCGCAGACTGAGGAGCCGAACAGCCCGGCTCTGCGCCGCACCACTGGGGCAGGTGGGGACGCAGCACAGGACGAGAGCTGAGGCACATCTCCCTGCCTTCCTGCGCCGTTTCCACCTGCTTCTCCCAAATCTAGTAGTTTGGACATAGTGTGCAGCTCTCCGTCTAAAAGGTTCTTCTTTATTTCTTTATCTTCCTGTAGAAAGCAGAATTCACAGAAGCTATTATTTCCTTAGAATCAGAGGTCTTCTTTCTTGTTTGCAAAAATCAGATTTTCTTTATGTTGTGAAGTGTGTTGTGAACTGAACTTTTATTTTATTTTTAAGAAAAATATTCTGACTGAGAATTCATGAGTAGGTCTAGATGCCAGCACTGCTTTTATACTTTGGTTGTTGTTCACTGTGCAGGGTTGTAACCAGCTTTACAGATTCCTCAGAGGTAAACAAGACTGGAGTACATCACTTCTTATTTCCCTTGAGAATCTCCAATTACCCTGAATTTGCCTTTAAAAGCGTGCATTTTGGCTATCGTAATCAACTCCTTGTATCACATGTATTTGTAACGATCAATTATTTGAAATTGGGAAGTTTTATTCCTGTACATTGTAAATATAATGGTAGATCTGTGGCCAGATTACAATTTGGACATGCCAGGCGGCTGAATGGAGCTGAGGCACAAGCAGTGATTATCAATCTTCCATCATTTTCAGTGCTGACGCACAAGTTTTTGCTGCTTCCCTACAGGGCTCTGCTACTTTTTAGCAGCCAGCATTGGACATCTGTCACACATACTGTATGTCATAACAAATAGATCATTACAGAAAAAAAAAAAAAGCGAAACCATAAATGTAGAAAAGCAGAAAACATTATGATTATTATCCGTGGGTATTACTATAATACTGTCAGAATAAATCCCAAACACATTTTTATTATTTTCTTTGTGAAGCTGACTGTATCATAAAATCTCATTAAGACATGCCAATGCAGTGTACTCTCTTTTATGGGCTACTTCATATTTTCTGAGTGGCGATGCGTGCGATCCATGGCGGTACATGTAAAACGCTGCAACACACGTGCCCACCGGATTGCAGGGCATGCATTTTTATGGCACTGTGGATCAGTATGTTGGTCATCTGAGCCTGATCTGGTGGAAAAGCATCAGGTGTGGGCAAATGTTCACTGCAGAAACAGCCTTAGTGGTAAGAACATCGCTGTCCCCCAGCAGTTTGTGGCCACTGTCCTCCAGAGGTCTTGATGAACAGAGGAGAGAGATGTTTGCCAGCAGTGACAAGCAGAACTGAGCTGGCACTGGGCACCTTGTGGGTGACCTCCTGAGTGCCCATGGAGCTGTATGCTGCTAATCCTGGCAATAATATCAGTCGCTTGATAACTGAAGTAGGTTGCAGAGTGCCAGCACTTGTATTCGTGCGATTGTTCCCTTAGTCGTTTAAAACCTAAGTAAAACGTAGGATTTTTGCTTTTGAAAGGAAAAGAGCAAGGAAAAAGCAAAACAGGTGCATGCTAGTGATAAGACTGAGATGTATCACATTTCTTTTCTATATATATATATGCACACACATATATATATGTGTGTTTATGTGTAATAATTAGTTTTATAATGTTAGTTTTGATACATTTCAGAATGTATTTCTGGCCATGATATTCTTCTGGGTTTTATTATTTCTTGTGCAATACTGTATTGACCTGTAGCACTGAGGAGGTAAGCCGATGCTTTAAGTTTTAAACTTGTGGTCTGAAATGAGTGTTAGTGGTGTATGCAGATTGTGTATAATATTGTATCTAGTTTGAGTTAACTGGCAATCACTTTATTTTAAAAACAGAAATGTAGATAAATCTTGAGCACGCTGGGAAGAATTTTTGGTTGGTTCGTTTGTCTGGGGTTTTACTTAGTAAGAAGTTGGCCAGAATGAATGTCATTGCAAAGGTTTTGATGAAATAAGTCTGTTCCTATAATGTAATGATGACAGATTGAGTTATTTGGTTTTTTCCTGTCAAGAAAATATTGCCCATTAGGTTGTTTACTGTCACTCAACTGAATGCTAGTTTTCATACAGTTTAATGCAAGAAATAAAGGCAGGCTAGAAGGGGTTGCATTTTGGGAAGCAATAGAACTGAAAAAAAAAGCCTGAAAGGTGCCTGCGTATAAATGAGTGAACAGGAGCTCTTGATGCTTTGAGGAGTATCCGGGAGTTCCCAGAACTTCTGACTGGAACTAGAGAATGCTGAGCACAAGAGAAGTCATGGGATCCATGTGTGAGGCACTGGTGTGAAGCGCGCTCTAGCATTCAAAGTTTAAAGCAATGTTTACAATGGTAAAAGAGATTAGGAAAAATCTGATGATTTCCCCAAGCGAGACGACAGGCTTTGGGTCTCTAGAACTCATCCACTAGAGCTCCAGATAGCAGAGGATTCTTCAGCTGAGCGAGATGTGTTGGAAATGTACCACTATCTGTTAGCTGGATGCAGGAAAATGAGAAATATGAGTTTGTAAACATGAGAGTAATCAGCTATAGAGTTGTTTGCCTACAATTACAATGGATTCCCCATTGTGTTCCATTGGATTTCAGTGTATCTCTGAAAATCATGGTTTAGTGTCAAAAAAAAAGTTCAGCTTTGAGGAATCACTGGGCAAACTTTTTATGAACAGTGCTACCCATGAGGTCAAGCTACATGCTCAGTCTGACTTTGCATTTCTAAAACTCTATGGCTCTCCTTTTGTAGTTTAAGTATGTTATCGCAGTTTTGATTTAAAGACAGTTTTCCAAGTTAGGTGGCATTTTCTTTGAAAGAAACACCTGAAATTTTTGGTGAATAACTGAGGTTAAGAAGCTACGATAACACCGCTTTCATGAGAAGTTTGCTTTCATCATAGCTGCTTGTGTTTCTGGAAGAAAGCATCTGGGGACTTCGCTGTTTTTCAATCAAAATGCTGCAATTTCTGTGTACTTCTTGCAGGTTGCATAGTAGGGTATAAACAGTGCAGAAGACCTTCAGAGTGCTCTCCATCTGAGAGTGAACTTGATTCATACTGACGAATAGGGAAAAAATAGAAATCTTTTCACTTGGTTGGTTGCATCACTGTGTTTGTTTTTATGTTGTAAATAGTGACCTCCATGGAGCTGCCGTAAGTCCTTTAGGTTATATGCATTTCTCTGCAGAAAGAGGACATTCGTAGCTAACGTCCTGGAGAAAACATTTGGAAAAAGGTTTATTTTGTACAAATAAGAACCCTACAAGGTGCTAAAATTTTTAAAACTTAGTGGGCTAGATAATTAATACTTTGCCTCATTTGCACCTCTAAAAGCTTCTGTGTCTTGCAGTAAGCATCTTTCTGAAAATGTCAGGCACTGCATAATGGAAGAGTGTTCTAATTTCAGTTCCCTGTTAGTAAAACATCTTCATAAAAATACGTTGCTTCCTGCTATATTTCATGTAGCTGTTGAATACAATGCTAATGTATTCTCTTGTACGAAACGCTTAGAAAATATAGAAGCATTCCTAATTTTGCATAGGCAAATTTAGGATTAACAGAAGATGTTTTATGAATTTCTCTTACTTTGTGATTTTTATCCAAAATGCCACATAAAAGATGAGGACAGCTCTGCAGTTGGCTCCTGAATGGAGCTGTGTCCATGGGCTGCCGCAACCGGTGCTGCTGGCTGGGAGGAAGGCAGAGCGTGACCCCCTGCGTCCAGCCGTCAGGCCAGGGCTGAGCCCCTCTGTGTGGGGAAGGGGATCGCAGAATCATAGAATGTCCTGAGTTGGAAGAGACCCACAAGGATCATTGAGTCCAGCTCCTGTCCCTGCATGTGACAACCCCACAGTTCACACCATGTGTCTGAGGGCCTTGTCCAGTCTCTTCTTGAACACTGTCAGGCTTGGGGCCGTGACACCTCCCTGGGGAGCCTGTTCCAGTGTCCACCACCCTCTGGGGGAAGAACCTTTTCCTAATGTCCAACCTAAACCTCCCTGGCACGTCTTCCTGACATTCCCTCGGGTTCTGTCACTGGTGACGAGAGAGAAGAGATCAGTGCCTGCCCCTCCTCCTCCCCTTGTGAGGAAGCTGTAGCCCCATGAGGTCTCCCCTCAGTCTCCTCCAGGCTGAACAAACCCAGTGACTTGAGCCACTCCTCATACGGCTTCCCCTCCAAACCCTTCCCGAATTTCATAGCCCTCTTCTGGACATGCTCCAGTAGCTTAATATCCTTTTTATCCTGTGTCTCCCAGAACTGCACACAGTGCTCAGGTGAGGCCGCACCAGTGCAGAGCAGAGCAGGACAATCACCTCCCTCGCCTGGCTGGCCATGCTGTGCTTGGTGCACCCCAGGACTCGGCTGGCCCTCTTGGCTGCCAGGGCACACTCTTGGCTCATGTTCAACTTGCCATCGACCAGAACCCCCAGATCCCTCTCCATGGAGCTGCTCTCCAGCATCTCATTCCCCAGTCTCTATGTACAGCCAGGGTTTTCATGTCCTAAGTGCAAAATCCGGCACAAAATCCGGGGATACCCAAAGCCCGACCTTCTTACAGCTTTTGGCGCTCACTGGTGTAACTGGATGAGCCCTGCAAGATGGGAGAGAAGGAAGAGATGATGGAGGAATAATAACCACAGCCAGTTCTTCCTGTGGGGACCTTCAGGCTTGACCATTCTGCCACGAACTTGTTCCAAGGCTCATCGTTCCTCCCATGTTTCCCTGCAGCTGACTTTGAGCTCCCACCTCTGCCTCCTGCAAAGTGCACATCTGTGCGTCAGCGCTGCTGATTCCAGTGGGGTAAACCTGGTGGTGCTGAGGAATCTGGTCAATGGCACACTATAGTTTGCCAATGCAACGGAGGAAGTGTCTGTGTAGGGGCAGAGTTATACTGCTTTTAGGGGCTAGAGGAACAATAGTATTTTCTGGCTTAAGGAGGAAGATGGTTGTGAGAACTTTTGCTCTGTGCTCTAGGAGCATATATTTTCCCACTGTCCTGTGGGCCAGGTGCTCTGTTTCTTGTTCCTAGCATGATGCCCTATTTTTGGTAACAGAACTGATCTATATAAGAATAGCAGACAGACAATAGGAGAGGGAAAACAACACAAACAAAGGCCACAGCTTCTCACGCTGACAAAAAGTCTGGGCGTTTTATGCTACTCCTAACCTTCCATTTCATTCTCCTCTCCTAGCACAGCACATCAATGCTGCTAAGAAGCAGATGAGGATGCACAGGGTTGTGGCATGTGGCATTGGGCTTTCTTGTCACTCTGTGGATGATGCCTGTGCAAACATTGTTACCACTGAATACTTGAATAAACTGTTCTGTTCTCATCCTTGGAATAGTGATGTTTGCTTTAGGCCCCATTGTGAGAAGCTTTGAGCCTCATTGTGGTAGAGTGGTACTGGAGATGTCTATTGGAGACTATTATTCACTGTTAAAAAAACACCTGCCTGCCTTTTTTCTTTTTCTTTTTCTTTTTTTCTGTGGTATGCTGTTCCTATCTGGGTGGTTATCGGTATTGTCAGATTTGCTTACGTAAATGACAATGACATCAAATGCAACTTAAATCTTTTTTTGGATATGATGTTCATGTTGAACAGCTGAGTGGGCGCAGAGGGTGATCAGCAGTATGAAGTCTGTTGGAAGCCAGTAACTAGTGGTTAACCCCAGGGTTCAGTACTGTGTCCAGTCCTTTTTGTCATTTTCGTTAATGATCTGGATGATGGAACAGAGTCTACCCTCAGCGAGTTTAGAGATGACATGAAACTAGGAGAGGTGGCTGTTACACCAGAGGGTCGTGCTGCCATCCAGTGGGACCTCAACAGGCTGGAGAAACTTGCTGACAGGAACCTCCTATAGTTCAACAAGGAAAAGTGTCAAGTCCTGGACCTGGGGAGGAACAACCCTAGGCACCAATATACGCTGAAGGCTGACCAGCTGGAAAGCAGCTTTGCAGAAAAGGACCTGGCTTCCTGTGAAGGTGACCAAGCACTGGCACAGGTTGCCCTGGGAGGTTGTGGAGTCTCTCTCGTTAGAGATATTCAGAATCTGTCTGGGCATGGTCCTACACAACTGGCTGTAGGTGACCCTGCTTGAGTAGGGGTGTTGGACCAGATGACCTCCAGAGGTCCCTTCCAGCCTCAACCATTCCGTAACTAAAGTACAATTTTACAACTCACCTGTCATTTCCAGTTTATGATATTTGAATATGCAGCAACCTTTAATTATTTGAGAGCAGTAAAAGAAAGACAGGTAACTGGTTGGTAGGAGTGCACTTCCAATGGCAACATGAAAAGTGCAGTTAGAACAGCAATGTGAATGCATCGCTGTGCGATCAACAGTGGAGATCAAAGCCCTTTTTTATCTTCAGCCAAAAGAGGTTTTCATTTTGTCTTAAGCAGTAGCTGCATTTCTCAGGAGAAACTTGCCATCCATCTCCTTTACTTCACAGCATCGTCCTTTACAGAAATGTGGGAGCTCACCTGGACGTGTGCAGTGGAAAGGAGGTTTGTGTCCATCCCAATATATCAGTCTTTGAAGGAGGAATTGGTACAGGCTTGTAGCATGGGAAATATGGGCTGAGCTCCTCTTCCTCCTTTTTTGCCATGTATATCACTGACAGGACACTGAAAACTCTATACAGGCCTTCTATTTCCCTTTAATAGATTTGTTGAGGGGTTTGCATCAAGTCTCAAACCTTTCTTCATGTTTCATGAGAAGACTGACTGCAAGATGTGGAATAAAAACAAAATTTCTGTTGTGTTTTTCTACATCAGCATTGGATACAAACCCATAGACCATAGATTTGGACTAATAAAGTTTCTCTAATGAGTGCCCTTCCTGTTATTGCAGAGCATGGAAAAATTGCCAGAAATATATACATTTGATGTTCAAAATGGTAAATGCATCATAAGGATGAAAGGATGCTTACATTAAGGAACTATAATAGTAATCTAACTTAGAAACCTCTGGATTAGCCTTACTGGAACACAGGCTGCCTTCTTAAAAGCTGCATTTATTTGTTTGTGGCTATAATTCAGACTGAAACTGAAAAAACAGAAAGACTTTACTCAATTTCATTTGGGCTGTGCTCTATGTTGCCAAATTTCAGAACAAAGAGAATCTTTATCTCAAATTTTATAAACTCCTGGAAGTGAATTTTATGACACAAAGCCTGTCAAATGCTTAACTATCATCATGATTGCAACGCTACAATGTTTTAGTTAGATGTTTATCATGGCATAGCTTTAATGAAAATACCAGTGGTGTTTAAAATCACAGACCTCTGTGTTTAGTCATGTGAGATGAATTGATATAAGTACACACATACACAGACTTCTGGTGGATTTTTTTGGTATCAGACATGAAATAACATACTTGTACAGTACTCAGGAGAAGAGTCCTAATAAAACAGACAGTCAAAGCATGCTGAATAATTAAAAGGTATTTTATATGCAGCACATATTGTCATGTCATATTTAAAGGTATTACTTGACTTCAAAAGTACTTGGATTTGCCAGTTGTTACCTTCATGGTTTATGTTATGATTGAAATTGCTGAATTGCCACCCAATAGGGGAGGCCATTTGTAAGGCCTTGTGGTCTCGTGTTCCTCATTTCTGATTAAGCCTTTCTGGCATCATCACATGGAATTATTTTTTTATTATTTTACTTTTATTTCCCATTATGAACGTATCAGTATGTTGGCATGTTTAGTCATGGATTTTTACTGTTGACTGAATAAATGACACTTTGGGATTGCTCCGTTTAAAGTGGTTGGAGCCAATTCACAAATCAAAGGAGACAGAACTGGCCTTTTATGACTTGAACAGGCTGGGTTTTCTTCACAACTCTTAGATAGGTTTCCATAGATCCTTTATATATTTCACAGAAATATTTCAAAGTAAAAAGTTTTCTATCTTTCCTTAACATAGTATGAGAGCTGAGCTAAAAGGACACGGATATTCTATTTCAGATTTGTATGCTCTGCTTTAATCCACTGCCCTTTAAAGTGTAACCCATGACAGAAAGTTACCAGATTGTCTCCTGCTTTCTTTGCAGTATACGCTATATATATATATATATATATATTTTTTTTTTTTTTTTAATAAAATACATGTTTCATTTTAAAAACATTTATGAGCATTGTAATTTTTTAGAGCTGAATCCTGAAAGATCCTGAGGACCAATATTTGCCACATTTTTCAGTGAACATAAGTGTCTTCTCTGACATTCTCGGGAGCCTGATCATTATACTGGTATATAGCAGATGGACATGACAGAGGGTGAGCTTTGGCAGCACCGTAAGGCAGATATCAGCTTTACTATGACCATCTCCAAGGGAGAGACAAGCACTCCAGCAGAACTTCAAGCTGCTACTTCCAGTTTATTTTGGGGGTCCTTTTTTTAGGTGCCTGTTACTGTGGTATTTCCAACAGTGACAGGTAAACAATCAGTTGCTCGAAATGCTGCTGTTGTCATATTGGAATATTTGTCAAGTATCGTGTATTTATATAGTTCACTTGAGTGTTTGTATTTATTTCAGTTAAACTGATTTGCTGTTCTTCCTTTGACAATGTTAATAGTGTACAGTGCTATGAAAGTCTAAAAAAATATGTTCACAGGCTGTTATTTTGATCCAAGAAAAAATATAATGGTTATTTCCAATTGAAATAAATGAAGAAGTTGTGTATTTTATATGGGATTCATCACAGGCTTTGAATAAGTATATAATTCTAATGCAAAATAATTTTGGAATGAGACTGCAAGATTTTAAAGACTAGAAATTAAAAATTGCTATCCTATTTTCGATCTCTTTGTGGGTAAAAGAAATATGAGATCTTTTTCTAGTCACTTTTTTCTTCAGAAATATCATTAGAAGCATTTATTTGAAATGCATAAAACTAATAGTATATGTATTCTGACTTTTATGCGTGAAAACTCCACTGCTTCCACAAAAGCTGTGTTTAAGATATATATCAGAATCTCTGTGTATTTTCAAAAAGGTATAAACTCCAACAACTCGATTCTCTTTTCTAGGAGCAGTTCATAAGGTAGAGATGAGAGCTGGTGGAATATCCTTACAAAAAATCATTCACAGGAACTCCTATGGCATCTAGGAACTCTGTAGGAAAGGTTCATGTGAGATTCAGTGGGAATGTTAAAGGCATCTGTGCATTTCAGTTTTGCAGAGTTAAAGACTTTTGCCTAATTTCTGTCCATCGTTGACTACCATCAAGAAAAATAAAAATTATAAGACTTTTGCAAATGTAAAAAAATGTTCATTTTTAAATGCTTCTTGTTCAGATGTGTTGCTCAGTGGACCTGAAGCAGCTTTGAGAGCCTTCATGCAAAGGACAACATTTATGCAAAACCTAAGAGGATCCAAAAATTGGGCAAACAGCACAAAATGAATAATAACTACTCATTTTCCATTATAACACTAGGTTTTATTTGAACGACTAATAGGGAATAAATTGCTATATAACTTACTTATTTTTTCATGGCTTTCTAGGTCTAACTGTGCTGAAAATATCCGTAAACACATCTTACATACAGGAAAGCATGAAGGAGTAAAAATGTATAACTGTCCTAAATGTGACTATGGAACCAATATCCCTGTGGAGTTTCGTAACCACTTGAAAGAGCTACACCCAGACATCGAAAATCCTGACCTGGCGTATTTGCATGCTGGTAAGGTCACTCTTCCCTTTGCTTACAAATTCTTCTCTTTTCTATATGACCATCCTTAGCTGATTGCAGTAAGAAAGCTAGCTGTTATGTTATTGTCATTTATTCTGATGAACGTGATTTTAAAATGGTCTTGGTCCTCAAGTCTTCACAAGGGGTAAAGGTTGTGCATTATGCGTTGAAATCCATTCATGTTTCACAAGTAAAGCTTGCAGTTTAATACATAAACATCAGAAGTGTGTGTTATTTAGATGCCTTATTTTGAAATCTAGTTGAACTTTTATAGAGAAATATTTTTTAATATCTGTATTAAGTCCCTCTGCCCACCCTATTCCCCCAGGAACAGAAACCCAAAATTCCTTAGGAAATACAGCGGCAAATTAATGTACTGCTTAAAAAAATTGTGGATTTCATTACCAAAACAACCAGACAGTGTTCAACATTAAAAGATAGAAAGCAGAGATCAGTCAATAACTTACATGTATGTTTTGAGGCTTTACATTAGAGAGCACACACATGGAAGTCACTGGAGGAATGCAACACAGAAATATTGCTTTGGAAAAGGAAATAAAAGAAGGAAGTTGAAGTGTTTCTTGATTAGGAACAAGATTTTTTTTAGAGATTCTGCAGTTCAGAATAGAAGGCAAAAGTTCAATGGGAGCATCAGCTTAGGAGAAAAATGAAGTTTCAATAGCAAGAGGTTGGGAGAAGTAATACAACATTAGGCTGGAGCTTGAATGAAATGTGATCTTAACTCAGGAGAGGCAGATAACTCAGACATCACTGGGCGGAAAGACAAGTCAGAGCAGTGGGGAAAAAAGAACAGATGGTGAGAAGAAAGAGTTGGGGAATCCAGAGGAGGAAGAAGCTATGTGGGCCAAATTCTCCTTAAGATGCAAATTAATCTTCTATTGAAGTTGAACTATTAGTACTGCTGTGTCAGATTTGAATCTTCTGCTGTAAGTAATTGATCTTTTAATTTTTGAGACCCTCATACCTGTGAAAAACCATGACCTCGGGAGCTTTCATTCAGCTCTGCGCAGTGTGTACACTCCAGTTATTTTAAAACCTCTCAGTCTGTTCAAAATGACTGCTTGCTTTTCTGACTAGAGGCAGTGTATTATTTGTACCATATATTTCTATTTGCCAAGTATTCCACTTCATTTTGGAACCAATCATCATGTCATGTCAGCATATGGTGGATAATATCTGGATGTGCAAACAAAATGCCAGTTGGCAGATTACCAATTTCAAAATAGGTCAGAAAACTGATCACATTTCACCATAGTTCTCACTGAAGTGAATGAATATTCAAATCAGACACTGATGGATTTTTACTACAATAATCCCACCTAAAATAATGAGAAAAATTAAAATGCTTTTAGTACACAGGTATACAGACGTAACGTAGATGGATGTAACATTGGTAAAATCACTAACATTTTTCCAAAATTACAAAGTCTGTGTAAGTTTTCATGTTACTTGTTCAAGACTATATATGTAGGTAAATGAATTGCTCATTGCAGCATGTTGTGGTTAAAACTCTTCAACTTGCTTGTCTTGACAACATAGCAAAACTGTCATCGTGTTGTATACTAACAGTATCTATTTTCTATACATCCATTCTTATACTGTAGAAATCCCCTTGCATGAAACAGGGTACTGTACAAACATATTAGTACTAGTGAGAACTGGCTGTCACCTAATTATTGCCAGAGTAACCTAGAATTGATATACAATATGTGTTGAACTATTGTTTGCATATTCCCATCACTAAAAGGGTGATACTGTATTTTCCTTTCAGGAAGAAACACTGCTAAAGCGGGACCTAGGTGATAATTGTGCATTCACATCAGAGTTAAATTAAAGGGGTTTTCATTTCTTCTTTTCAATCCATTTCTGACTGCTGGACATTTGAGAGCTAAAGGTTTTAGAGCAGATTTTTAGAAGAACGAGGGGATAACTTCTGTGCCCTGGCTAACATTCCTTATCAAAATAAGATTTGTTCTGTGTCTGGTCCAGAGTTACTGATTACTTATTGGTCATTGGCTGCACCCACAGAGAATCTACAACATGACATAGAACCCTTTAGGATGATAGGAGTAAAGTATCATGTAAGATCGATTTTTTTAACCGAAATATATTTGTCTGTCTTTTGTGTTCTAATATTGCTTTGTAACGGGAAAGCCAGCCCCTTTGCTTCTTTGAGCAGAATAAAAATAGCGTAAGTCTCATCACTGTGGCAAAAAGGCAGACACCAACTGCAGCCACTTCCAGGACCAGTCAGAAACTCCTTTACTTCAACCCACCAAGAATGGAGCCGTGTGGTACCTTTAGGATGGGGCTGGAAGTAAAAATCAAGTCTGTTTATCGTCTGTGGAATTCAGGTTATCAGCTGGATTTCTAATTCAAGGTTAACGCTCTTTATAACGTAATGCTCTAGTAGTAATTTCTGTTTAGATTTCTCTGGCAACTGCCATACTGCCTTATGGGGTCAGTGGCAGTGAGGAGCTTGAAGAAGCTGTGTTTCTAAGGGAGAGGCTGTGGAATCAGAACGAGTTTGCTTCTGCATGAGTAAAGATGGTACTGTAACTGATAGGTGACAGCACTTTCTGTTCTGCGCCTTTGAAGTCCTGCATAATGTGAGGAATTGATATATGGAAATACCACAAAACCAGGTCTTCAGACCTTCTTTCCCCTTTTTGCTATAGGTTCTGTCATAGAGGGAGATATTTGACCATGCAACTATATTCCTTATAAACCTTATGAAGTACCATTCTACATTTTAAAAATATAGCAATCTTGAGAATACTTTTGTCTTTAACTTTTAAAATGTACTGCATTTGAACAGCAGGTCTTTAATGCAGACAAACCAACAAAGAGATACATGCGTTTCCACATAAAATTGTGGATTGAATTGACAAGGTTACACTTCAACTACCAATTTATGCGTTTCACCTCTAATATTTACACAAATCATCAAATCTGTTTTTGAGATGTCATTGTGTGTTGTTCTGTAAGAGCTTTCTGCCTGTTTCTTGATGTTCTCTGACCCATTTTCTCAAGGTCTGTGTTGAAATTGAAACTTTGTTTTTAAAAAAGGCAGAAATCCATTGATTGTTGATTATTCACACTATTCATTTATTTTCTTTAAAAAAAATCACATTTAAGACACCAATAGATTTTATAGCTGTTCTAGAACACAAGTGGGCTTGCTAGTAAGCTCAGGAATCCTGCAGTTAATGTTTTAGTCATGGAAATTTAGTTCCAGTGGAAGCTTTTCATATTATTCTTGTTATCAATATGCAAATCTGAAAATTTGTCATAACAAATGGAAAATTAATACAGTAAGTGAGTGAATTGTCATACCATATTGATGACTATCATTTTAGTGGTTTTTTTTTTTTTTTTTAAATGAGATTCTTTGATAAAGAAAATTTTTTGTGAGTTGCTCACTGCGGACTTGTTTGTATGAAGAGTCTCAAAGTAAGCTGAAGAAATCTTTGGATTTATTCTTGTATGCATTACATTTCCATGAGTCTTGGATATGACTTTTTCTTCCAACTGATGCTACATCTCAATACTGAGTTGAACTGAGCCTGAATACTTTGACAATATGGGACAGGGGAAGGTTCATACCTCCCATGAGCAGTCCAGGTCTTTTTCTCAGTGCTTTGTCCGCTTTGGAGCAGCATCGCTTGGCAGGGATAATTTCGGTTTGAACTAAATGTTCATCGTTTAGGAGCTCTTGTCTTACAAACATTATGATGCTATTATGATGCATTATTTATATCCAAAGAGCCTAATATCTGTGGCTTGACATCTCCATTATTCCAATAGCTGCAGAGACCATGGCAACTCACTGTGTGCACAGTAGTCTTCTGTGGATACTAAACTGGCCGTAAGGCAAAAAGCTCTTCAGAGAGAAGAGGAGCAGTTTGTTCATTATTGGTTTTGTGATCGTGTTCAAAATTATGCAATGTTACAGCTTCTTTTCTGTATCGTTATTTCCGTGCTGCACTGTTAAATGTGACCATGATCTCCAAGAATGAGGGCTACTCTAGGAAATGAGAATAACCCAGTTTTTCACTGAGCGACTGACATAGTGGTCTTGCTCTCTGAGTTTTCCCATGTGCCAAATAGGTGCAATGGCGGATAGTTCAAGTCACAAAGCTTTTGCTCAAAAATGTCTTCACAACAGTCAACTACGTGATTAGGGAGCTGCTTAAGATATTGAACAGAAAACTTGGGGTTGTTTTACTTAATTTAGAATTAATAGTTGTATAAAACCTTTCTTGTAAGTCTTTTAAAAAAAAATAAATCAGAGAAGGCAGATCGATTCATTGTACACTTTGGTAAGTCTGTTTTTTCCTTTGAACGCGATACTTCGCTTGCAAAGCACTCAAGTTATCTGGTGTGCTCTGAGAGGCTGTGCCACCCTGGACCCTGTGAGTAGAAGCGGAGGGTTGCTTGCTCTTACGGATCCCGACAGAACTAAAAGCGTGAGCCACTTCCCCTCGCTGCGCAGATGTGTTTTGGGGGGTGCTGGGAAGCACAGCTTTGTGTGCCGGTGCCTCTGTGAAAATTATAGGTGCCTCTGGGGTTGGGCATCCACATAACAAAGATTGTGATGATCGTGTTTTGGCAGTCGGCTGCCTACGTGGTGATTGAACGCTTGGTGCTCATGAAGAGTTACATAATTCATGACCAAGATGATAGATAGGTGCTTGATTACAGAGCATGAGTTGCTTCACAGGGAGAAAATACCAGATGTGAGCTACTCTTAATCTAGCTGAGAAAAGCCTGAGAAAAATCAGCTACTGAAAGCTTCGTCAGACAAATTGAAAGGAGAAACGAGGTGCAAACACTTAAATATGAGGTCGATTGAGCTCTGGCAACAACTAACAGAAGAAATTATCCCTGTTCCATTCCTTTGAGCCTTGAGAAGACTGGATGTCTTTCTGGAAGATAGGTTTTAGGAGGGCCCAACATTGCTGGGTTCACTGCAATTTATTAGTTATTTAAGGGGCTTTCATATACCAGAAGTCAGACTATTAGTCTAATTAGTCTGATTAGACTATTAGACTAATAGTCCTGTCTGTTCTTAAATCATAAACAAGTGTTAACCTGCAGCTTGTTGGCAAGGGTTGTGTTTGTGAATCTAAAGTGCTCAGGTGTGATAGCAAAGGGACAGCTGAGGAGACACGCGTCCCCCAAATGGTTCTTTCTCATAGAGATGACATTCCCATCGGCGCTGCTGAATTCTTCGTCTCTTTGAGCCTGAGTAGAAATACACTTGCCTAAAATAAGTTTTTTTCTGGTATGTTGTTAAATCCGTGGAACATTTATGTATTTGTTTATTTAGGGTGTCTGAAGAATCCTTATGAAATTCTGCCTTTTTGGTTGGCAGTTCCCATACTGTGTTATTGGCTCCTGAGATCTCATATTGATGAAAAGGCGGTTCAATTAATCATCTGTTCACTAAGCTGGGCCTGTATCCTGCCCTTTTCTTTTTCAGATTAGTGGAACAGAGTTAGGGGATGGTTTAGTTCTTCCCAGAGAACAGTGAAAATGAGAAAAGTTTACCACAAGGCCTCTTTTATGTATGTTTGAAAAATATTTTTTCCAACCTTTTTAAGGTGCACTTTTCAAAAGACTGTGCTTTGCACATGTTTATCTTTCAGTTTCTTTAGCTTTTGAGAAACAAGGCTGTACTAGCAACCCACAACGTGATTACATCATCAACAAGGGACAAAACTGTGATCCTATCAGTTGTAAAAGTTGCAATATTCATGAATGGAATTCTGGAAGTTCAAATAGTTAATCCCAAATAAAATTGTGATCTTTATCCCATTTGACAGCTACATTTATCAAATTATTAAGAGAAAAAATTGATTGCTAAAAGTTATGGTGTGATCTATTATGTGATTTTATCAAGGTACAACTGTATTACCAAGTGGAAACCACAGACTTATTCAGAATGTGAATTGGAGACACATAACCTGATAATATAGCAATTTTACTAGTATCCTAGTGCTTTTATACTTTTATCTTCTTTCTTTTTTTTCTTGTCCTTTCTTTTGCATCTTCTGACTCTTTATTAGAAAATATAAAGTTGAAAAGAAAAGGAAAGAGGAAATAATAAATACCTGTTTACTCTTATGCTCTCTGAATTCATCAAACTATAAAAATATAAAATCAGTGAATCCTATTCATCTATGAAATAATGGATATATGAGTAAGTTGAGTACCTATGCAAACTTGTGATTCATCCTTTAAGTAAAGCCTCCAAAGAATAGATACAAAGTTTTGTTTGCAAGCATACTTACCTTCTTTCTTGGAATAGTTATGTTCTTACTCTGTATCACTGTTTAAATAAAATAGTTTAAATGGTGTAATTTGAAACAATATTAAAAATCTGTCATTGCTAGATATAGGCAAATCAGGTAGGAGCTTTTACAGTAGCAGAATATTGCTTGGGTTTGCAGTCAGATAAAACATTATTTTTGATGGCTGGTATACTTAAAAAAAAAAAAAGGCAGCAGCAGCTCTGCTTTAAACAGGTTTGCTCTTGTCATAGCTATTAGTGCCAGTCTTTCAATAGCTTGTCATGTTGATTGGCAGACACTCCCTTTCCTCTTTTGTGAAGAATCATAATTTTAGTCTGTGCTTGAAATAAAAACCTAGTATAAATGATTTTCTGTTTGTAAAGGAGAAAGCTAGGTTCCTTACAACCTATGTAGATTACGTATTATCGTGCTTCAGGAAAAATTAAGTTACGTTTTAAAAAACCCTAAAACCTAAGTCATTTGGTTATTTTTGTAACTGTCTTCTAATAGAAGGCTTTGTATGCCTAGCAGAGCTTCGATAAGCAGTATTTTTTTTGAGGTCACAAAACTATTTTTTTCATTTTTTTTTTTAAAAAAAAAAAATCATTATTTTTTTTCCCTAGTATGTAGCTTTTGCTGCTGGTTTTGAAGAGCTTAGGGACTCCATTCATAGTCCCTTATTTCTTTTTCTGAACAGTCAGTATATATTGCCGCTGAATGACATTAAAGAAGGTGTTGAAATATTTTGATGCAAATATTACACCACCTAATATGTAAAACCAACCATTATTAATTTCACTTATATTCTATAAGTGGATGGCATCCTCAGATATGAGCGAAGACCATGAATTTCAATAAAGAAAAAATGTTCAGAACATGGTTTTAAATGAAAAGGAAAACATTGCCTAGGCCGAAGTCTGGAACATCTCTGAATACCTCTGATCAGCAGGGGTATAATGTCTGCCGTGTTGTGCACCATTTTTCCGTCAGATGGTTGGTGCTAAGCTGCAGGGCCTCCACACAAGTGGTTTTTATATTGTGTATTGCACCAAGGGCATTTTTAATCACAATCCCCCGTTCTCGCAATGCCTTTCTGTCCACAGCCCACTGCTCTGGCAATTTCCTACTTGTAGTTCCTTTGTGAAGAGCTACCATCCCAGCTTGTCAGAGGGCAACAAATTTTTTGTGGGGTGAGCTTTTACTCTTTAACAGCTTGAATGTCTTTGCCCATGTCTAAGCACTTATTCTGGGTGTGCTCCTGCTTGCTTGTCCTTCCTCCCTTACACATCCTGGTTTCCAGGGCGGGGAACCATTCAGCTGACCTGGGAGAGGGCTGTGCCACGCGGGGTGATAGAGAAACCCTAATCTGTTCTGGAATTTTCTGTTGAACCCTATGTCTACCTCTTAGTACTTAAAAGGGGCCTATAGGAAAGATGGGGACAGACTTTTTATCGGGGCCTGTTGCAATAGGACAAGGGGTAATGGTTTTAAACTAAAGGAGGGGAGATTCAGGCTAGACAGGAGGAAGAGATTGTTTACAATGAGGGTGGTGAAACACTGGCCCAGGTTGCCCAGAGAGGTGGTAGATGCCCCATCCCTGGAGACATTCCAGGCCAGGCTGGACGGGGCTCTGAGCAACCTGATCTAGTTGAAGATGTCCCTGCTCATTGCAGGGGGTTGGACTGGATGACCTATGGAAGTCCCTTCCAACCCAAACTATTCTGTGATTCTATGATTTTATCTGCCCTCAAAACACCCTCGAACAGGCATCTGCTTTGCAAACTTGTTACATTGGTGGCCATGTGCTGGATCCTTACTGGTATTCACAGAGACTGTTGCCTCTGCAAGGTTATCAGGTTCGCTGATGGAAACAAGGTAATCTTACTCCAACCTATTATTTCATTACACTAATAGATAAAATATCCTTCATAAGAACAAGACATAGTATTGCTTATTTGGTGCTAAAAATAGGATATACTAACATAAAATTTTTAAAGCAAGGCTGAAATATTAAAGTACAGAAGAAAGCCCTTAAGACGTGACAGCCATCTACAAAGACAAAAATATTTAATTCTCCTAGAAAATATATATGCATAGTAGTATGTGGTAAATATAACAAAAGGAAAGATTAGTATTCAAATACCGAAGTATTAAAATTCAGAGAAAAGCAGAAAAAAAACCCACAGGATATCAGGGTTCATCAAGAGAACTTTTCAAACAAGGAAAAAAAAAATTTAACCTTATAGAAGGAATAAAAAAAACAGAGGTGTATAGTGCATGGGAGCAATTCAAGACATTTTTATGTGGAGATTGTCCTATAATCTGAACGTTTAAATTGGTTTCCTATAAGGAGAAGCTCTTTTTAGAGTGGATCTCTTAGTGTATCATCCAGGGAAGTTATGCTGGAGTCCTAAGAAATATAAAACACTTTTTTGTTGTTGTTAATGTAAATGTAAACCGTAAGATGAAAGTTGTAGAAGAATATGAAAATGTTGATTTAAAATCTGTTTTAAATTTTTAATATATATAGTATATAAAGCATAAGTATTTTATATGTATTACATAAAATATATATTTATAGTCTAGAAATATTTTAAATAATTATATATTGCTAATGAATAATATAAATAATTTTATATAAATTGTGTTTCGATGAGAATATAAATAATAAATACCTATAAATAAATAATAAATATCACAATGGTGGCATCCCAATTATGAACAACTTATTTCATTACTTGGAGATTTGAACTAACAGTACTTCTAAGATCCGGGGGCACTATATTTCAGTATATCCGCATAGCAGAGTCCGTTTTGCCTACGTAATGCCACTATCTCTTGGCTTCTTTCCCTGTGGCTGTACATTATTTAGAGGACACTTTACATTTTCTCGTCCCTTGCGACGCTACCAACATGTCAACAACCTGCACTGAAAGAGTGTACTCTTGATAAATAACTTAGACGATTAGCATTTGTAAATCTGCTTTGATTTGCTTGGAAGTCATTGCCTGAACTTTCAAATTTTTAAAAAATTACACAAAAGAATTATTTGCTTGTTATGTAAGCTTTGGTTACTACACAAGATGGGCACAAATAATAGCAAGTAATTCCAGAACAAATGTGGCTAATGTTAGATTGAATGTTAGTTGTGTGCTCAGCGCTTTACTGCTTCGGGTCACGAATGAGGAGAAGAGTCCTCAGCAATAATTGCTTCAATGAATCACAAATCATTGGCATTCCATGCTGATTTTAAAAATTTCTTTTGGGCTTTCTTTTTGTTTGCTTTCATTGATCCGATGTATGCTGCACCGGCTTTCCATTAATTTCTTGACATGGCATCTTGGATCTTGACCTTTTGGAAGTAGGGTGCCTTGTCTGTCTCATACACCTGTTCTTTTCTACTTCTAATTTCTATTTTACTTCCAGTAGTTCTTCATAATTTTTCTCATCTTTTCATTTACCAGATCTTTGGTACCTTTCAAATGCTAAATGCTCTCCCATATATCCTTAGTAACCATGCTGGATTTTTCTGTCCTTTTTAATATTTAGGTTTTATTGGATGAATGTAGATTGCGCCTTCTCTAACTGTGCCTTAAATAATTGCCACTTAAGGGAATTAAGAAGTACAAGGGAAGGAAAATGCTGACCCATAGACTAAGCAGAAGGAAAAAACGTTCCCACTGGGTCCAATTTCCTAAGAAGGACCATCAGGATAGTGACTAGGACCTGAAATTATGGGCTGAATGACCTCTAAAAAATTATCAGTTCAAAGAGGAGCTTGTCTATAACTGTTTGCACTAAAGGAAATTAAGATCGGTAGAAGTCTCACAGAAGAAAGATTGCTTCACTTTCATGGTGAACATATGAGGGCGTAATATGAAACTATATCTCATATAAATACATTGCGTGCCGACTGTCTATAATTCTCGTATCATGTCAAAAAACCATGGAAGCAGATATCATATCTCTGAACTCCCAGCAGACCAGTTAGTGGGGAACCCCTTTTTCTATATGCGAAGATAGAGAGCATGTCTTCTGAATTTAAGATTTTTTTATGCAGGTCTTGCATTTATTGGAAAGAGTGCATGCTCATCAATATCTAATGTCAAAGAAGTGGTTTGTACTAAAGAAACCACTGCAGATTTAACACAGATGTTTTCATTCTCCAAGTCATTACAGTATAATTTTCATATAATAGTCTCTGATAATAAAAAAGGACCTTAAAGTGAGTGCAATTTTCATATAAATTGCATAGGAACCTGAGTGTTAATGAAAAATTTGGGCTTCAGATAATACAAAACACTGCTTCAGCCTCCCCATGACTGGATTAAGGACACTGCTGGTTTAACGGGGTGCGCTGCCAGTGGCTCAGCTGTGAGAAGTACAGGAGGTGTCCGACATCCAGAGGCAAATGTGCTGGACGGGTTTCTGCAGTGTAGGTGAGAGGACTTCTCAGCTATTTGAAGGGGAAGATCAGTTCCTTTTTGCCACAATCCCTGCTTAAATAACATTTCAGAAGCTTAGATTATTGTTGCTGGAAGAATGTTTCATCAATGGTCGTTGTACTGTAGCTAAAGGAAAGAGTTGGTTGCTCGATAGTGTTTGGGAATATAACGTATAATGTACTTACAAAAAAGGCATTAAGATGACTACTGTATTACACTCTAAGCTATGTCCCTACTCTTTTATACTTTGCCAAAATGGAACTTCTTATTCAAAGTCGAGGAAGTAATAGCAGATAACAGTTCTCAGAACACCTTTTATAGAAGATTTAAAAGAGTTGATCTACTTTGAAATAACAGTATCTAGAGGAAATATAAAATGAAAGCATCTTTTGAGAGCAAAAAAAGATAACCCCCTGATTTCCTAGTTATCTCGAGAGACACTGGAAGTTTTTAGGTAAACATTTTCAATTTAATATTGGTTTGAGATTCAGCATATATATCTGAAATTCAGAACTGGGTTTGAAGAATTTGAGGTTAGGGGTTATTAAAAAAACAATTGTACACCTAGAAAAGTAGTTTCAATAGTTTTTAGAATGTATGAGTAGGGTAAAATTTAAAAAGAGGAGTCTTTGCGAAGTATGCGGAGTCCTCACATGTTTGTACCTACCACCACTACAAATGCCCATGGGATAAAGCTACTTCAAGTCAATTCAATTTATCCTCTTCTGCTCAGGATTTATAGAATCATAGAATCATTTTGGTTGGAAGAGACCTTTAAGGTCATCGAATCCAACCATAAACTAGCACTAAACTATGTCCCTAAGAACGACATCTATACATCTTTTAAACCCCTCCAGGGATGGTGACTTCGCTACTTCCCTGGGCAGCCTGTTCCAATGCCTGACAACTCTTTCTGGGATGAAATTTTTGCTAATATCCAATCTGATCCTTACTGTTCCAATAATATTCAGTATTAAATTATTGGTTGTCGACCCTTTCTTTTGTAATCCACCTTCCTCTGAGCAAATTCAGCCAGCCACTGTCAAAATTGTCAGTAAAATTTGCTGAGCTGCTTGTGCTTGTTTCCACCCGCTCAAGCAAAAATCTTGAAATACAAAGTCAGAGATTTATCAGTGTATGAAAATCATGAAATCTCAGTAATCTGTAATTCAGTACAGCCTTACTTGTACTATAGATCAGGAGGGCTAAGACAGCGGGGGAACTCTGTACTCTCTGTTGTAGTTGTGCGGGGTTGTTCATTCCATATGTCATTTCCTGCAAACCTTTGAGCTATAGAAGTGATATATTTCTTGGAATGTCTTGGGATAACAGTTTTAAAGCAAAATTATAGAAGCCTATAATTATAAAATTAACCACAACTTTAGTATTTTTGTTAAATAAAGCTATTCCCATTTCTGATGGCTGATGTGCAACAGAAAAGAATTCTAAGAGAAGAATGAGAGGCACCAGTTGCAGAAAGATTTTGTCAGTTTGGGAATACTAACAAAGTATTCAGTTACACAAAGAGTAAATGGTTATAAGTTAGTACAACCAAGGTAATGTTCCTGAAGTTTTTGGGAAAGTAGAAAGAACTGATGGTATTTTGATGGAGAGAAAAGGACTCCTCATTCTGAAAGTACTTTAACTTTGTTGCCATCCTCTCACCAAAATAGGAAAAAGTGGTTAATTTGGGGCGGGGAGGCCTTTGTATAAGGAAACTCAGACTCGAGCGTGGAGCAGGTTTGAATAGGTGGTTGTGCAGGTACATGAGTGGCTCACGACCTGAGGATCATCCACTTTGTAATGTCAGTGTTTGCTTTCAATGTCAGTGAGTCTGATGTGCGATCTGCAGAAATAACGCTTTAATCTGATGTCCTGAATTGTGACATGGGACACTTTTCGGCATGTGCAAATTTTTTACGTTTTTCTTTTAAGTTTTTCATCTTGAAGGCTTTGTCTTTGCTTAAACTCACAGCCTTTTTTATTAATTTCTTTTCCTAACTAGGATTTTCAAAATAAATGCAGATGTTTTCATACTAGCATTAATAGATGAACTGAGCTGATTAAAGTTATTTTTGCCAATATTTTTTAAAGAGAATCATTGTAGAATTTGCAATCAGATTGCTCCTGATGCTGATTGACAGAAATAGGTCTCTTTCTTGACTAATGTAGAAGTACAGAAGTTATATACAGAAATGGCAAATGCAAAATTGTGCTTCAGTTTCAAATTTAAAGTTTATAATGATAAAGCTTCTAGGGCATTTGAATTTAGCTTTCATTAACATAACGTGATGTTTCATTTCTCAAAACAATTTCCTGTTTCTCCAAATACTGTTGTGCATCTGCTACTGACTTCACTGAGGATACATGTCTAAATATTGGGGGAACATTAATAACTGTATTTTTGTTAGGTTTTACTAATTTACATCAGTATTCGAGGTACTATTCCTTGTTTCCAGGAGAACGTAATTGTTGCCCATACACTAGTTCTCCACCTGCATTGCTAGAAAGAAACACGAAAATAGATTTTAAAATTATACATAAGATAATTTCTAATAGACTTTGGCCTTATAGGATGAATAAAGCCAAATTATAGTCCTCATTTTCAAAATTTCAGAATATAAGTAGACCCATATTAGCACTTACCAGTGTTGTTCAAGGATTTACTACTAGATTCCATATTTTAAAAATTATTAGAACATGCGTCCTAAGCTTTTAAGATATCATGGTAGTTTTGAAGAAGTCTGAAGTGTTTTGGAAAGGCTATGTTGTCTGACTAACTCATATTTTAATAAAAAATTTCACATGAATTACATATAAATAAACATAATTTCCAACACACTGGTAAACAAGTACAGTGTATGTAGAAGAAACTGCCATGCTCAGAACAGGGAGAAATAGAACCAATCCAAGTTATCAGTCTGTATGCTGTTATGTTGAAATGCTATACCCTGCTACAGTATGGGTTGTACACAGCAAGATGTTTTCCAGTAATTAAAGGCCTTAGGCTTCCTAGATGCTCAGATCTAAATGTGGTTATTGTTACAGTTATATGGGTTTGGAGATAACTCAAATGGCAGATTTTTACTTTCCAGTAAACTTTTATTTTTTTGCTTACATTGTTTAGAAATTGAGTTTTAAGTGTATCAAAGTGTTATGAATGTCTCTCAGCAAAGTAAGGACTTTGAGTTTCTAAATGGTACTGAGGGACAGGATTTGTCTAATTGGGTACGTTTTTATTTTTATAAGCTGAACTAGATATGAAACATAAAACTGAATTTATTTCATCTGTGTCTTTCAAGCACACTTATTTTGCCATAGAAATACTGTATTTATATTTCGCACGTGGCTAAAAGCATCTCTGATAAATTTATGGTTCTGTAGTATCATGATTTGGTTTAGTTTTTATCATATAGAACCAAAATTTCATTGCCAATTTTTGTATTTAAAGGCTTGTTAATCTGCATTGATTTCTTAGTTTGGTATGGATTCTGAGCTGAAAAATACAGTACATCACTGACTGTTCTATCACCTGACAGCGACTGATAAAGCATCCGTGCACAAAGTGTCAGAAAAGGTTAATATTTATTGATTTTATGGCGCTACAACCAATGTAGTTTTGCCATCAAAGATGTATGGCCACCAGCAATGGAATCTGTAAAATTGCAGGTTGGACGCTAGTTTTTATTATAACCTATGCCAGTATTCTGGCTTTAAAAAATGACAGACATTTAATTTAAGACAAAAGGCTTTGAACGTGCAGCTACTGTATACCTGCAATGGGAATTTCGTATTCTAAAATGAAACCCAAGCACAGCGCTTTAAAGCTTAAGGGGCTGGGGTTGCGGGGGGGGAACACGCAACCTTGCATTGCAAATGACAATCACATTTAGCCTTTTCATCCACTTAACTATGTGCTATTGATCTGCAGAAGGTGCCCAAGCAAGTGATAGCTGAAATTATGAGCAATAAAGGGCTTGCTTCTTCAAACAAAAAAGTATATAATTAGTAGGAGTGGAGGAGGGGGCAGAGCCTGTGTTTGGTTTTAAAGGCATTTAAACAAGATGGACTGAGTGCAACAGCAGTGTTTAAGTGTACTCGAGGAGAAATCTGGTTGCCTTGAAGCATAAATCCATGGTCTGGTTGCAGCTTGTGTGTAAAAATTAGGCGTGCACTCCAGCCTTTACATTTATCTCCATCAGGGTTTGCCTGACAGAAAGACAATCTGTTGGTTTGCTTACATCAACTAGGGAGAGGAAAATCCTGCGAAGCTTTGGTTCTTCTAAATGCATCTGTAGTTTGCATTTTTATTCTATTTTTCATTTAGCTGACTCTTGATATCAACTTTTTCATAAGTGATAGTTCCATTGATATTTCTCAAGGTTTTCAAGAAGATGGAAGAATGCTTGCCGAAGTGCTGAAAATTAGCCTACAACAATACATAGAGATATGCATAGAGACTTTATACAAACAGCTTTGTGAGGAATAGTAGCAGGATCCGGCCGTGATTTTAAGAATCCCTCTTTAACTAATATTTATAACCGAATTACTATTTTTACGGTACAGTTTTGCTTACAAATTTTTCCCCCATACTTTCTTTAAAGTTCAGCATCAGGGACAGTGCTAACGAGGGGTTTGGTTTTGAACAAAACCTAACAATAATTCAGCAGTAAGAAACTCTTATTCTAACCTGACCAGTAGAATAAATTGCATGGCATACAGTAAACATACTTTAGATCTCCTCTTCTCTGTACCACATTTTTCTGTTGAGCTTTATACCACCAGTTTGTCTGGGTTGTTTTTCCCCAGACAGCTTACCCATTTTATTGTGCTCATTTAGAGGAAAGAAAAACTGTTTGTCTCCTTGAAAGGCAAGAGAACAGTGAGTGGAAAACCACTTTTATAGCTAAAATACCATTATAATATATGGCAACTAAAATTCTAAAATTGAAAGAGAAGATGCAAGAGAAAATCTTAAATCATTTTTTTTAAAGCCACTGACAATTTGAAATATTCCCCATGAAGATTTCTATTTTTTTGTCTTCCTTTCTTGAGCTTAGTAAAATGTGAGTTTTTAAATGATTGTTAAAATAACTTGTTTAATTTCAATAACTCAAATATGATCCATTCCTCATATAACTCCACCTTTTTTATTTTAATGACTGTGTCATTAATCTAACATTTTCCATTTTTATTGTGCTTCATTTTTCCCCCTTTCTGATCACTTTAAATTATGACTATGAAATGACGCGCATTCAGCAGCAGCATTCTCTTTCTGCGTTTTTACATCCCTTTTACCCCCTTATTCTCACATTTTTAGCTTTCAGTACATCCAGGTGCCAACAACATCGTGGCTGTACAGTGTCCGTAAGTGACTTCCAGGCTACAGCTCCGGATGGCAGCTTAGTGACAGAACATTTTTCAAACATTTTATTTCATTTTTAGTTTTGACTCAATATCACTGCTATAAACTATATGTTATACTTTATAACACCTTTGCCTCAAAATTGGTCGTTACCTTGGGTAAGCATTGATATGTTATGTTGTTAGCTGATTTTAACAAATGATTTTGTAGAATTATTACTTAATTTATAACGTGATTAAACTTTAGTACCCAGCAATACACAACTGAAGCCATATATTTATTTTAGATTGCAAAACCGTAGGAAGACTGCATTCTTTAAATCATTGTCATTAATTGAATAAATAAAATTAATTTATTATTAAATTTACCCGTACAAATTTGATATAAAACTAAGGGATAAGGAAGAAAAGAGGTAACTTCAGTCTGCAGCTCACACATGCTAATGGGTTCTCCTTGTGCCTGTGTGAAAGGGCAAGGAAAATTAGGAGCCCAGAAGTTTCTTAGAATGATCGAACTTCAGATACATGTTATGAAGTGGTCCATCAGGTTAGGATGAGGATTCATCCAGGGTAATACTGCCCTAAACACCTGTGTCTGTCCACTGTGTGCGTTGCCAGCAGCGCTGCAGTCACTGTGTGTCTGCAACTTTCAAGAGAAAGCAGAGGACAAAGGTAGCATCTGCTTACATTTTGTTAAGAAAAAAGTCAATATGAGCCAGAAATTATTGCATCACATTTCAGATCTGAGTCAGGGTATAACAACAAAACAATGTTATTGAAATCGCAGTATCACAGTATGCTAGGGATTGGAAGTGACCTCAAAGGATCATCTAGTCCAATCCCCCTGCCGGAGCAGGAACACCTAGATGAGGTTACACAGGAAGGTGTCCAGGTGGGTTTTGAATGTCTCCAGAGAAGGAGACTCCACAACCTCCCTGGGCAGCCTGTTCCAGTGCTCTGGCACCCTCACTGAGAAGAAGTTTCTTCTCAAATTTAAGTGGAACCTCTTGTGTTCCAGCTTGNTGCCCTGCACTGGACTCTCTCCAGCAGCTCCCTGTCCTTCTTGAACTGAGGGGCCCAGAACTGGACACAATATTCCAGATGCTGAATCTCTATCACTGAATCTCTATTTACAAAAACCATAGAGTAGCGGAGTATTGCCTCAAGAACCAGCAGCGTAGCTGTGATTACTAGTGTGAGTGTTACGGCCAGAGAAGCTGTGGATGCCCCATCCCTGGGAGTGTTCAGGCCAGGCTGGATGGGACTTTGGGCAACCTGATCTAGTGACAGATGTCCCTGAACATGGGGGTTGGAACTAGATGATCTTTAAGGTCCCTTCCAACCCCAACCATTACTGATTTGTGGCTAGATCTTGGGACAGGTCTGACCGCAGGCAGCCGCGTTTCAGCTTTTCGTGCCTTTGGTACAAACCAGCTTCGTTTGGGAGCCCCTTTCACCACGCTAGCAGAGGCTGATTCCAGGCTGTTAAAACCAGAGCATGTGAACCAGAGCCGGCCCGGGGTCATCGTCCCCAAAGAAACTGGGAATAGAATCGCATCAGCACAGCTGCGCGGCTCCTGCATCGCAGCGGGTTCGCCTCTGGCCGAGCCCTCGTGTGGTGGGGACACGAGGGGTCTGAGGGTCTCTGCGCTTCAAACAGAGGCTCTTCTGTTGGAAGCGATTTGTTAAAACCCTCAGAGCATTATTTAGTTATCAGATGGTGGGGGGGAATGCTGCAACTGCAGGAGGTGTTTGTGCTGATACAGGGTGGGAGATGGACAGAAGCCTTTCCAGCGCCACACAATCCTGCTCACCGCTCGTAAGGCCACATACTCTGTGTCTCATGTGCAGAGACTCAAATTCAGGCACAAGGGTGTCTTGCTGTTTGGTAAATATTGCATTTGCCCTCACAGATCTGTAGGACATGCCCCGGCATTTAATTCTTAACAATTCTTTGTTATTATTTTCTTTAGCTAATCAATTACATTTCTGTTTATCCACTGTCTTCCTCGAGTGTTTCTTGCTATAATACTTCATTAAATAATTTATTCAGACTTTCTTGATCCTTCTTCCTAAAGTTATAAATTTGATTGCATTGCTATATTGACTGGAAGCTTACAGAGCAGTTAGCTTTTATTGTTTTTGTAGCGTAAAATATGTGATTTTATTGTTCATTTTTATATCTCAGATTTCATCTTTTATTGGAATTTTGAACTATATCATCTTCAGGGTAAGATTTATCCACAGTGCTACGTACATGTTTAAAAATGCTGACTAATTAACCCGTAATTCATTTTAAAGTTAGATTTTTTTATTTTTTTATTTTTTTTTTTAATACAACCAGGAATGAAGAGTAAGAAGCAAGCACAATTTCTATTGCAGCATTTTTTTCTCAAGAGACGCTCCTAAGAGTTGCAATATCTGTCCCGCCCTTTCCTTCTGCTTAAGGAAGGAAAGAGCAGCAATAATTGTCTGCAGTGTTGCATTAAGACTTCGCTCCCTCTCTCTTTCATTGCTCTTGGGATTGGACATTGCAGGAAGAAGGGGAAAGATCCCACTCTGTGTGGATGTACATAATCTAAATCACAATGTTGTAATCGTAATTTCACTCTGCAGTAATCTTGTGCTATTACAAGTGATTGAAACTGAGATATTAGTATTTATGGTCCCTGATCAAATAACCTGATCTTTAAACACACTTTACACCCTCTCCTCCTCTAGGATTTTCTTCTTCTTGATTTTGTTACAAAGGAGTTTAGGCAATTATTTTGGGTAAATAAACTGTATATTACTTATGTAGTAATTTTTAATTTCTCATAAGTGCAGATTTAAAAAAATATTTCTTGATTTTAGAGTAAATACAAAATCCCATAAGAGTTTAAAACTGTAATTTACATCACTAATACGTAATATGCTCAAATATAACTTTTTCTTCCCAAGTGTGTTATCTGGGATGACTTAATTGCTTAAAATTCTAAAGTTTCCTGTACACGTTTAAGCCCAAAGAAAGGTCTGTCAGGTGTCCATTTCTGTGGACAACTTACTCGTGCATTGTGTTTTTTCAGCAGCAGCTTTTGCATGTTAGTTCAATTCACTGTGTGGTACATGAGAGTATTTCCTTCAATTTATATCTAACTTAACGAGACCTCACCACAATTAAGATGGGGTGCAGATGAGCTGGATGATGTGTTCTGCTTCTCCTTGTGTCATCATCTTTACTCTTCCCAACAGTGCAATGCAGTCAAGGCAGTAGTGTTATGGGTAACTTTTAAATTATTGACTAGTCAGGCTAATATGCAAACATGAAATATTTATACGTCTCTGGCAATTTGGGAATTTTGACCCATACAAACAGTTTGGGGGGTTTTTTTGCTGCTGGCAAGCAATTGCAATCAGTGTTCTGAGGTTTCAAATTGCCATTTATGTTCCTATAGAGAAAGCAAGGTTACTGATAAAAGTGTGCTTTATTCCGTTTTGAGTATATTTTGAGATGGAGGAAAGATTCATACATTTTTCAAAGAATGCAGTTATTAATTAGTGCAATTCATAAACTAATCTACAGATAAACTAATTCCTTGAAATTTAATTGTGAAGTGGGAAAAAAAAAAGGTATAGCTATAATTTTGAGGAAAATGCTCTGTATCTCTCACACCAAACTGACAGCACAGCTCCTTGTCTTAAGTGCAAAATGAAAATGAACTTCTTGCCTTTGGAAAATTAATTTACTTTGTGTGCGTGTGTGCGTGCATGCCCACGTTTTTTAACAAAATCCTGGGCAGTGACAAACTTAATAGAAATTGGGAAGTAAAAGTATTCTGATAGTAAGGATCTGAAGATAAATGGTTGGAGCTTAGTAAGGATCTGAAGATAAATGGTTGGATCTTTGATGGACAAAAGTAGTAGACTTTGACAGTGGAACAGATAAAATTGTCACGAGTATTTTTAATTTACCAATATTTTAATTTTTTTTAGTGTGTTTCTGGAGTAGAGAAGTGCTATTACACAATTTAGAATCAATCCTGATAATTTCAGATCTCAGTCTGTAGCAAGCAAGAGAGGAAATGAGGTACAGACAAATTAAAGTCCAATTCTGTAAGCATGTCACACACTTAACAACCTTTTAAATGTCCGGCTTCCCAGCGAAATTGTGTTGGAGTGGCTGAGGCCTCTTGCAGGCCGAGGCAGGGAGTCTGTGGAAGGCCCGGCGACCCAAGTCCCAGCCTCCCAAAGGGCTAGTCTTCCTCTAATACAGGACATATTTTTCAAAATTAAAATACACCTATTCTGCTGTGAAGAAGACATAAATTAATAGTGATATGTGCTGTCTTTATTAATGTGGCAAAGGGAAATGGAAATACTGGGTAGGCCTCAGTTTCAAAAAAAGCAGCAGCTACACGCGTTAGGAGAAAAGTTGGGGAGCGCATACAGGAATGTGCTCTCGTATTTTGGAAAAAAGAAACAGTATCTCTCTTAGTGCAGGCATAACTTGCTGCTGATAGCGGTATTCCCTGGGATTGTTCAGTTATGCCAGTAGCAGAGCCAAATCCAAAATTCCATTTTTCCTAACTGTGCTTTCATACCTAGATTTACTGGTCAAGGAGGTTAATCTCAAACCGTACTTTTTTGCAGCAATGGTTGTTGTTAAATACTGCAGCCTTCATTTGAATGAGATATAGGTGCTGGTTGATGACCCCTGGTAATAGCTCTGAGTTTACCAATGATGTAAAGATGTGCAGGTGTAGTTCACAGGAGCCACCTCTGTCTCCTTGTGCTCTGTAGACCACTGTGCAACCATGCCCTTCACTTTAAGGAGGGAACAGAGTGAAGCTTTGCATGACTTCTGCCACTTCAACCTTTGTACCGTACAACAGCAGACTGCACAAACAAGAGAGTTTGCGTGGGGTTTCCTTCATTGTCTGAAATTGCTCAGAAGTAGATAGGGCAAATGTAAAATCTGAACACCTCCTAAAACTGGCCCAGCTGTTGTGAGAGGTTGCGCCGGTAACAAGGAGGCAGAGTATTCCAGCAAGAATCCTGATCTGTGGGTGGCTGCAGCTTGAACAGCTCTGAACTTACACTGAGAGACATTTGGCCTTCATCTAGTCCAGCAAAATGGAGAAACTGGTTAGTCCTCATACTCCATACATACTTTCTCTGCCGGACCAGGAGTGAATTCAGCAGAGCTGACATTTGGTCGCTTGTCTCTTAATTTTCATAGCTGCTTGAAAGAAATTGCCAAATTATTAAATGTTTAATATCGCAGCACTTAAAACATACCTTTTTAAACCAGTCATGTATAATATCTTTTATGTGCATATGCAGTAAAGTGCACCTATATTTTCCTTTGTGCTTGATCATTAACAGATATATTATAATGTCAATATATACTATGAATTATATTTTAAACAAACCTTCTACTGACTTGGCTGTAAACTTGAGAAAAAACATTAGTTTCACCTTACGGTTTTAATTTCCTTATGTTTAGTACAAAATCAATACTTTAAGAGTGACTAAAATAACAACCAGATAATATTTACTGCTTTTATGCTGAACATTTCAGATCAAAATGTAGGAGGAGTGTCCAAGTTATAATTTAAACATTTATAACCATCATTCTACTTCATCTGGGAAAGCTTACTTTATTAGGTCTAGAAGTACAGTCTGTTCAATTAAAGCGTTTCTCAGATAAGTACTCGGAATGGGAAGAAGTATTTTCCTAAACATTAGATATAGATACTTGGATCTAGTGTAGTCCTTCACCATTACAAGTCATGAATCGTTCCTCTAATATCAATAAATTAAGATCAGTTTAAAATTGCTGGAAAAGAATGAAAGAATTGTGTCCACTACCTCGTCTTTAAAAATGAAGTTAAAAGCATGAAAGTGATTATTTGAGTAACTGTTCATAGATGTATGAGCTAGATAAAGGGCATATTGCCAAAATGTGTCAGATTATTTTGACTTCAGTTTTTCATGGGGCATGTTAAGATAGTGCCTAATGTGGATAACAGTGACAGAATCTGACTTTTGCATGTGATTTTTTTTTTCTTTTCTGTAGCGATAGTGAACATCTGAAGTAAACCTTATATCAGTTAGAAAGTATTACTTCTATGTTACGCTGTTTGTCACAGTGAACCAATTGGAGTTGGTTTTAAACCTCCTGTCTTATCATCTGTAGTTCTTCTTTGTCCTGTGTTACTTTCCAAAACAGAGCGTAACTAAACATTCAGTGCTAAGTAAACCACTTCTTCAGTGAAAAGGTAGAACTAAAAACAAACAAACAACAACAACAGCAAAAAAGGAGGGAGAAAAAGGTAACTCAAGTTTTGGGCCAGATTGTACAATCGTCCTTACACTGACTGTACCTCTGAAGTCATGAACACTCTGTAGATTTCATCTAGCAGTGGCAAATTTTTGCCTTAAATTAGGAAATATCAAGTCCAGAGGTAAAAAAGAAATGAAGGACTGCAGCTTTGAGTGTGTTTCATTTTTTGCTCATTCCAGCTTGAGGAAGGCCGTTCCAGACTGGTATTGCTTAGTCCTGTCTTTTTGTCTCATAACTTCAGGTTATTTTGCTACATGTCCTTGAAAGAATTCCTTTGTCTGCGTCGTGAATCCTTGCCAAGTCTTTTCTGACTGCACAGGATGCACATAGGTATTGTATTGTCATTCACCCAAACAGTACGTCCTCTACAGTGACGCTATGTTTTCATTAGTATGGTATGGCAAAAATTATTTTTAAATACAGACTGGCAGTGAATTTTATGTTTCACTTTTATATGCGTAGTGAATCTAAGCCTGAACATAGATAACTTGTCAGGATGTAGTCATGGAAGGAAGCATTATGTCCACGTTTATAAAAGACAAATTAAGCCAAGTGAAAACAAAAACACTTTTTAGTGTTTGGCTTGATTCAATGATGATGTTGAGAGAGTTTTATGAAGCAATCAAATATTATTTGGTCAAAAAGAGCAACACTGAAAAGCAGGCAATGTCATTTGAACCAAAAAGTTTCTCACTTTTGCAATTGCAGGCTGATGCCAGAACCACCAGCACCAGCAATTTGTGCCTTTATTTGGTGATAAATTAAACAGGTCTTCCTGAGCTCACAGAAGCAGAAAGAAATGATCTCAGACGTTTGTGAGTCACACTGTGTCTGATTAAGTTAAAGGTATAGGAGATACAGAAAACTGCTGCGTGTGGCAATTTCAGATATATTATGTTACTGACACTGCAGCAAAGACAGATGTTGTAAGTTTGGCATACAAGCACAATGGTGTTTGATCTTACCAGCAATGCTGAATTGGTCAGAAGCACCAGTGACAAACTTTCAGGCGAATATATGATTACAGAATTTACCAACAGTTTTAATGTACTTACCAGGCAGCTGATCTCAAATAGTGTTTTCCATAATCCAGGTCTGCTGAGACTGCTTCAATTGCATTTATCATTTCAATAAGGACTAGGTAGAGACTCATGTTCTGTTTTCTGTATTTTTCTTAGATTTGACATACTATGGCAGTGGCTCTTCTCTTTGCTTTAAATCCTACTATATTTCTAGATATGCACTTTTTTTGCAGCTCTAGAAAGTGATTAACAAACTTTCTAACTGGAGTTAGATAGCAGTTATAAATATATTTTCAAGACCTACTACATTCATGCTGTTCCAAAATGCAGGAGCACGCTGCTCTGGTATGTGGGAGCTGTGCTTGCATCCATTAGCTATCCCAGGATAGTGTGACTCCACAGAAATAAAATAATTTCTGTGTTTGGAGAACTCTTTGTAAGACTTTAGAAGCAAGTAACTCCGTTGTGAACTGCCCTCAACAGTATATTAGCTCTAGGTGGAACAGTGCAATTTGTTTTTCTGTTTTGAGATTATTTCTTACTGTCTTCACTGTCCTATAGGTTCATCACTGCTAGACTTAGGTGGGCTATTTACAATTATTATCAAAGTATTCAAAGACGCTTCAAAAGATCGGCATTGTTAATGATCAGTATTAAATTAGTTTATGCCCTTCAGTGGGACATAAGTGTAACATGGCCCATAAACTTCTTGTACAGCTTTGTGGGTATTTTTATACCTTGTTGATTAATAAGTCATGGCATATCATGACTTCTTTTCCTCGTATTCATCATGTGTTCATTTGAGTTGCAACATTTTCGTGCAATCTACGTTGCTGTATTCAACTCAACAAATCTATCTACGGAGTAATTGTATTTCATAGCTATCTGAGTTTTTTAAGTTTAAGCATGCTGATACTTCAGATGGTTGTGGCTCTTTGAGCAAAGCAGAATGTATCACGCCTCAGTAGCGTGCTGGTAGTACCTGCTGGAACAGCCGGCCGTTCAACTTCACACTATGTGTTTTCCTAATTTTAGTTGGAAGTTAGCACTGCAGTTATATATTATTGCAGTTCGTTCTGTCTTCAGTGTCTTTTTAATTAAGTATCTTAATTATTACATTAGCTTTTTATGTTGTTTGAGTTGTATTGTTTGTTGTTAACCAGGTAATAAAATGCCAAAGTAGATTTTATTATTTTATTATAGAACTTGTTAGGTTGAGAAAGTTACTGTGTGGTAAGCCAGGGTAAGTGTTTATATAGCAACAGTTCTGCATAAGGGCTTAAAGTGAAGGAGTTAGTGCTCTAGGTAATTTCATCATCTGACTTACTCCATTAATGTTCTCTTGTAATCAAGTCATTAGGGTTGTATGCTTTCCCCCACTACAACATCCCCTAGTAAATTGAATAAAAGTAGGAAAAAATCTATAGTGGGCTTTATGCAGTGTTTTGCTTTCCCTTTTGAAATATTCAAGTTCTACTTGCAATAGAATTATATTTTTCACTGAATTAGATTTGAGGTGACTTTTTTTCCCCCTTTTTCCCCCTAATCATTTTTTCCTCCCTTTTTTTCCCCTTTTTCTTCACTCTAATCATCCTCTTCATTCCCCAAACAAAACAAGTAGAAGTCTTACAAATGTCTTCCTTCTACATATGGAGCAGTTTTTCACAGGTGAAGGTTTAGAAGCTGGTTTTTGATTCTTAGATTCCCATGAATGTACTTGGATGTGCTGCTGGGAATCCGACCCTGTGGGTGACCATGTAACAGAGGCTCCATTTGCTTCTCCCTGAAACCAGAAAGTCCAAAATATTTCTGTCAGATTGGCACTTGTTTACCTAAACCAATTCCAAATGGTTTGGAAGACACAGGAAGATGCAGAATACAGGACCAAAACCAAAGCCTGAGTATTTTAGCTGTGTGTTAGGGAATGGAGACGGACTATTTTTATGTAGCCTCAAAATCAATTCTAACGGAGTTAAAGGTACTTGTGAAAGATCAGTTCCAGGAATCTATGACCATAACTTTACTTCCTACCCATACCTCATTTCCCTTTAAGTCAAAGTGTTTTGAGGAAAAAATCAGAATATATTAATAAGAGGAGTCTTAATTATCATCTTGTTTTGCTGTAAAAATCCTCTTTCTATCTTCATTAAGAAATTCCTGTATATGACTTTCTAGTTTATATATTTTCTATGAGATGAAAAAAGCTTCAGCTTATTAACTCTTCTGGTTTTAATGGGCCTTATTAATTCAGTCTAAAATCATTTGTAGTTTCCGTGATGGGTCTACTCTACTATTATAGTTTCACCGTTTCGGTTGGAGATGTGTCTTTTCTGCAGTTGTACTACGGAAGCATTCCTTGATGTGTATTAGTTAAAGTGGTGTAAAAGTTATTTTTGTATAGGTGGGTTCTTTATCAACCAAGTGAGCTGGAAATTTCTAAGACCATACTGGTCAGGTCACTGTCGTAATGATTTTATCACCACTAAGGCTATAAAACTGGTTTGGTAGCTGTACATTGGAGTAGTTTTGTTCAGGTTTTTTTCTTTTTAATTGGTATAGCTGCGTTCTTAATAGAGCCTCAAGAGCCAAGACTTACTCTTGCAACAGTAGTGAAAACCTAAGTTACAGGCTTCTTTGCTCATGCTTAAATAAATATATTAAAACAAACGAACAACTAATAATAAAAAACCCACCTTGTATTTGTTGAGTTCTGTTCTTGAGATGGCTATTTTTTAATTTGCATTAATAGGATAAGTAATGCAGTTTTCCCTTGAAAGGTAAGAGCTAGTGTCTGTATTTGTTCAATAGTAAAACCTTATGTTCCAAGCAATCATATATACCTATGTTGTCTACAGACCTAAAAGTATCTACATGGTTGTAGCTATGCAAGACAAGTTTATACCTATTTTTAAAAGTATAAAAAATACCTTCTAGCATTCATTATTTAAGGAGTATTTTTACTGGTTTATGCAGCAAAATTGAGCATTATCAGCAACGTGTTCAATTAATACAGAGGAGCTTCTTGGCCCAGTTTCTAATCAGTCAGGAGAGGCTGGGTCCGTGACTTCAGTATTAAGCAGTGGAGGAGAAATACTTCCGGGATATTCTATTCCCGATTCGGTACTTTGCGGAGTGTATACAGGTTTCGAACAGGGACATTAGATGACAACAGCAAACTGCAAAGGATGACGTGCTCTCTGGCCTGGAACAAAAGCCAGAGCAGAACACCGGCTGTGAAAGATTTCTGGGGAGAGCTGCGCACACACACGTCGCTGCTTCTGTTGTGTACCTTTGATCCTTATGATGCCAAGAATAAGGCAGCACCCTTATGGTAGGGTGAGATACTTTTGTAAGTGGCCTATACTTTTAATCCTCCTAAAGACAGCAGTCAGACAGTAAACATAGGCGGGCATTTTTAATACTGAGGATAAACATTTCCAATATGGCAAATAACCTTGCTAGAAATACTGGGACCAGAATAAATGAAAAGAGGTGTGTTCTTCAGAATAGTTGCACTGTCACAGGTTACATTTGCTACCTGTTTTGGTCCATTCTAGTGACATCCCACAATTTGGGACACAAGTAAGTGGTACTAGGCAACTTTCCTTATTTTGTTAATAACATTAAACATTAATATATCCAGTGTTCAGATGCTGAAATTTGCAGATACAAATAAGCATGTTTTCAGTAACAGGTTCCTAGGAAAACTGTGCTAAATGCATAGTCCAGTAGTTCATTGATCTTTTACTTCTAAGTTTAAAACAAAATTGCATGACATGAAAATCAAGGATAAATATTTTAGTCTTTCAGAATTTCTTTCTAATGCAATAAGAATTTTGAATTTCCTGTATTAACTTTTTAAGTACAGGGTAAATTAACTTGACTTTAGGAGCTGCAAAAGTCATGTAATAGCATGTTCCTCCTATGCTAATATTTAGAACCAGTTAAGCAGTTTCATTAGAGTTTGGTATTGTATATTGATTTTCTTTTTATATTTTCTTTTTCCTGGAGAGAATAAAACACCTTTACTTTTAAAACATTGAAGTCAGTTCAAATAGGATTCCAGATTCTTATCTAGAGTGTAAAGATCGCGCTCAGTTTCTGAATTGCTGCCAATAATACACATCTGGGTTATGCAGGGTTTTGTCTTCATATGATCAGTCTTTATTTATGTGAAGTAGAATATTGACACCATTTTAGCAATATACATTTAGCAAAGGCAGAATTCTGGATCTGTATTATTAAAATGCATAGTGCAACTATCATATCCTGAGCTTCTGCTGAAATATGCTTTTAATTGAAGCAGAATTATAGCTATATATTATCAGTGTGAATCTAGTTAAGAGCACAGCATTGCCTGTACTGCTTCATTGTTGTACTAGTACGACGGGCTCTGTTTTGTGGGTTTGAATTTAGATGCCATCATGTGTCTAGGGTAGGTGCTCAGTGCAGGAATGGGTCGAATAAAGAGTTTATTCTGGAAGATGTGCACTGCCACTTGAAGTGACAAACAGTGTTTGTCCTTGAGAAGAAAGGCTAGATCCATATATGCAATGACGTTTGTATTTTAGGTGGGCAGTTAGTACCCTGAATAGGTGGAGTTGCATACCCATAGAGAACTTAATAGTGCCTGAAGCTTGCTATTGCAAATAATTCTGGAGAAGTCTATTTAATTTCCTTTCTAAAAAGAGGCGAGGGGGGAGTGGAAAAAAGAGAGAAAGAGGTGGAAAACAGTAGCTTAAAGAGCAAGCTTCAGGTGATTAAAAACGCTTAAGAGGAGCTGGACTTTTTACATCTTTTTCCATGTACAGTTTTCAGGCCAGCCACTGCGACTCCCTAGGTCACATTTCATGGTGTTCCCATTGCAGAATGCCCAGTGGTGTTTCAGACAAAAGCCAAAATGTGATAAAATGGAAGCCATACATTTACCATTTTTATGTGCCATATAGGGCTAAGTAAATGTTCACTTCTTATCCATGAATGTCAGTGTTCATGTACTTAAAGTGTGTGACTAAATTATTAACATTGATTTTAGGAGAGTCAACTGTGGCCTTAAATGTATGTGCAGATATTTACATGATAGGAACCTTAGTTTCAGTGCTAATGAGCTTTTAGGCATCATACCTATAGAACGTGTTGAAAAGCAAATGGGAAGTGAACGTCTGAAAGAAACTATTTAAAAGAAGAACTGTAGAAAAATGTGAGATCATGTTCACGTCAGCTGCTTTTCAATGAGGCAAGAACAGACAGATTTCCAATACCGTCGAAAGGCGGTGCGTTTGGAACAGACAGAAATGTGGGTGGTTTTACACAGCGCAGCGCTGGACCAGACTTTCTCATTGTCACAAGCTATTTCTGTTATGAGTCAGATTTTTAAAAATCCTTCACCAGCCGTTTCAGATGGCTTAGGAAAGGATGTTATTCTTCTCCCGAAAATTTTGGTGTGCATAAGAAACAGAGCTGTTTAAAGGAAGGGATGGAGAGTATATCAGGCAAGTGGCATATCTGTTAATAGGCAATCGTTAGAAGTTAACTGACTTTCTCTCTTGACCAAAACTTTTTTAATAATCTTGAATAAAGTTTGTTGAGCCTCTGTGTGAAATAGCTATTGGAGGAGACTAGATCTTGAATTAGTACAGATAAGAAATGCTCTAGTGCTTCTGTCATTCCTGGTCAGTTGTCATCATTGCCTCTTCTGTGCCATAGGTTCAGTTGAAACATTCTCTAACCAGACAAGGTTGCATTTAATTTATTGCTTTATATTTGCAAAAAAAATAACCTTCCACTACCAAGTAGGTCAGGAATTTCAATTATTAGGGACATATTAGTACGTAAATACCAATAGATGAGCGAACAGAAATAAAAGTCAATTTTATAAGATATTTTTCAAGCACATAAAAGAAATTTTGGATATCAAAGCAGAGAACTGCTTCTCTAGAGGGAATAAAATTTAGCAATGTAAGTCCAGTTGCTTTAACACAGCATAAATTCCAATAGTGCAAGTAGTCTAAAATTATCATCATCAGTGAGTACACTAATGAAACCTTGTTTTTCTTGTAATTTCAGACTGCAAAAACAAGTCTTTGGGGCATAATAAGATGATAGCATACGGTATCTGTTTTAATAAATGATGTTCAGATTGGAAATACTGTCTGATGTTAATATGTTTTGAAATCTTTGTTGTTAAGGTTTTCTTTATTTAGTGAATGTTATTGCCCATGGTGGCCACGGATAGAACAGGCCTGTGTTTATGATTAAAAAAAAAAAATCTAAAAAGAAAAGAAAAACAAAAGGATTTCTTCTCTTGTATAACTCAGTGACTCAGTGTTGGCTGGCATAGGGTTATTTTGTTGACTGATTGCCACTGGATTTTTATTTATGCTTTTTAATTAACAATTACAGTTTAAATACCTCATATAAATCTATGGTCTGTGAGGGGGGGTGGTTGTTCAACTTTATTACGTTATTTTAGCATGCAGAAATATCACAGTATTAGATTTCACGAGACCCCTGTTTTATAGAGGTTCTCTCTACCTTTTAGAAGATCGAAAACGACTGCTTCATTTTGGGTTGCTTTTTGTTCCAGTTTATGTAATTTCACTACAGAAACTCTTCTTTCAGAACAAGAACCTGCAAGCTTTTTCCTTATTTTTTTATAAAGCATATTGTAGCTAAGGACTGTTTAACTAATATGGTTTTATGGGTTATAATGAGGGTGCTTCAAATCATATTTGCCTTTAATTTCTATAATATTATTGCAACAATGAATAAAGTAGTTAATTACCTTTCCACCATGTCAGGATCTTTTTTTTCCAGATACACTGTAGGAAACAAGCACAAAGGATTTAAATTGATCGCTTTTTGTACTCATCTGCTCATGTAATTGATTCTCCCGTATTGAAACCTATTCTTTCTGTCTGTATAGCGAAGATTTCTTTGCAAAGGTCCAGCCCCAGCAGGTTGATTACACACTTGTTACCTGTAATTCAATACAGCAGCGCCCTGTTTACAAAGTCCAGATTTCCTGTGCTGTCAGTTAGGGCAATCAGCACAAAGACCAAGAGCTTTTGGAACTAAATAAACAATGAGAAAAACATTCAGGGCTGCCAGTAACCCTTCACAGGTAATTTAACAGCCTTTGACTACAAGGCATCAGTTGCTGTAGATGTCTGCCGAGTATGAAATCTGACATTCTCCCTTGCCGTGTTCTGCCAATAGGGCTGCGTGTAATCCCTCGCCGAGGTTCACCGCTGCGCTCAGCCAAACCACCTTGATGATGACGGGCGCACACACCTGCGTTCTGTCACCTCTGTGACATGTACGCTTCCAAAAGGACAGAGCAAGTTACTTTAGAATTTCGGGGTTAGTGGAATTAGAGCCGCTCCCTCGTCCCTTCTGCCGTTCCCCTTCTGGTCGGTGTCCTGGCCAGCTCAGGCTTCTCGAACTCTCCTTAGAAATGTTTAAATACAAAGAAAGGAACTGCTTGATCAATTCTGCGTAAATTGGACTCTGGTTTTATTGCAAACAAGGAGCAGGGGGATCACTGTTTTCTAGATGCCCTTTAAGTATTGGACAGATTATTTTATTGTCTAAAGCTTTGCATTGATGTGTTTTTAATTTAACTTGCTTTATTCCTGATGCATTTGGTGCCTATCCAATTCGATTAATTATTAGAAAAGCTATTTTAAAGACCACTGACATGTATTAAGGAAGACAAATAACATCCATGAGGAGAAGAAAACAGACAGGGATTCATCTGGATCTCTATGAGAAAAGTTCACATCTTTTACTTCAGCAGTCAAATCTCTTTGCAAGCAGATACAATTATCTATGCAAGCTTAAAAGTGCATCTCTTAAAAAAATAAAGATAGCAAGTATAATACGTGTGAGTTAGATGTTTATTATTCATATAAACAACCCAAACTATCCAACAAATAAGCATTTTATTGGCTGACTGCAATGTACTTAGCTCATGGAATCCTTTCTGCCTTCTTTTTTAATTATTCCTGATATATAAATCCGTAGACATCTTGCAAGCTGTCATGGAGCATCTATTTTTTCGTAACTCTTGTACAAATATAAGAAATGAAATTATTCTTAGAATCTGGGTAAATATCTTATTTAATTATGTTTTCAGCAGAAACTGGTTCTCTATTTTTACACTTTCACTGACAAATTTCCGAGCACCCTATTGTGGTCAGTTTAATAGGAGATAACTGGAGGTACTGTGCAATAGGCACTCCCTGTTGCTTTATTCACATATCTGCCCTGTAATTCTGCTTCAAGGAACATGATTGTGCAGCTGTAGATATATGCGTATCCATGGCTGAAACAAAATGTATATATTTAGTGTTAGTTTAGTTGTTCTAATTATTTGCTCTGTCTGGTTTGGCAATGAACATACAGATTTAAATTATAGAGACATGATTTGGGCATAGCGTTGGAGAGGAAGGATTGTAATGTGGTGGTATTTTTTTGTTTTTAATTATATTGTTCTCTGCAAAAGTAGAAGCTGGAATGCTGGCAGACCAGAGGCAGTTTACTAAAAGCATAAGTAATTCAAGTGAGAAATTTCAAATTCATTTGGGGATCCCTAAATGTTTAGTGATGTTTTCGTGCTCCCAGGGGAGCAGGGAAGAGGATAATAACACCACTATTTTCGTTGTGCTGTAATGGGGTCAAGAATAACATGGTGAGGTCGGTAATCTTACTAAGAACAAAGTATTGTAAAAATTTCACTATTAAAATGTGTGGGCACAGCGACAAGAATTCTAGTGTGGAAAGTGCTAATGTGATCGTAACTGAAACAAGCAATTTGACAGAGTATGGTGACCTGTAGGAAGCAGCCCTGGCCTCTGTGGGCTGGCTCTGGGAAACTTAGGGAGTGCACAGTGACAATTCAGTATTTATGATATGTTTCACGCTTAGTGGATCCATCATATAGCCTTGATGGTTTGCATTTAACTGTTTCAGCAATGGCAAAGTAATGAACTGCCGCAGGAAAGTGCTTTTGAGGTGGTGTGTGGTGCCCACCAAGCTGCAGCTCTGTTAAACGTTCAATACAGCTTGATTATAATACATCCTTACTAGGTTAGGTTCATCCAGATAAACACTGGAATACTTTTAATTGAAGATATTGCCTGGGACTTTAAAAAACTTATTTATTTTTACATTACAAAATAAGCCATACTTGACAGAAACTAAGATAATCTTAAGGCCCAGTCAAAACTATGACCTGCAAGGGTAGCTACATTAATGCCATGCTCTGAAATTAGCCATATCTAAGTGAGAAATAAGCTCCCTCTGTGTTTAGCTGTTTCACTTGCACTCTCTGTGCTACCTTTCCCATTTCTTACAATAGCTGAGCTAAGCTCAAGTACCAAAATGCACCTGTAGCCAAGAGAATATTCTTACCTGGTTTGTCACAGACTCTGTAGAGATTTCTCAGAACTGTATCCACAAGATGATTGCTGCGTGATTGCTTCTTTTGCAGTGTAGGAAAACCAACCCCTTTCGGACACCTAAGGGATTGGAAAAAAGTGTTGGAAGGTACATCCTCATAGGTAAGCTCAGGAAGTGTGGGTTCGATGAGTACACAGTGAGATGGATCGAGAACTTGGCTGGATGGCAGAGCTCAGAGGATTGTGGTCAATGGTGCAGAGTCTGGTTGGAGGCCTGTGGTTAGTGGGGTTCCCCAGGGGTCAGTGTTAGGCCCAGTCCTGTTCAACCTGTTCATCAGTGACCTGGATGAAGAGACTGAGTGCACCCTCAGCAAGTTTGCTGATCACACCAAACTGGGAGGGAGGGCCGACAGACCAGAAGGCTGTGCTGCCATTCAGCGAGACCCGGACAGGCATGTGAGTTGGGCAGAGAGGAACCTAATGAAGTTCAACAAGGACAAGTGTAGGGTCCTGCACCTGGGCAGGAATAACCCCAGGCACCAGTACAGGTCGGGGCGGACCTGCTGGAAAGCAGCACTGCAGAGAAGGACTTGGGAGTTCTGGTCGACAACAGGTTGACCACGATTCAACAATGTTCCCTTGTGGCCAAGAACGCCAATGGTATCCTGGGGTGCATTAGGAAAAGTGTGACCAGCAGGTGGAGGGAGGTTATCCTGCCCCTCTACTCTGCCCTGGTGAGGCTGCATCTGGAGTTCTGCGTCCAGTTCTGGGCTCCCCAGTTTAGGAAGGACAAGGAATTACTGGAGGGAGTCCAGGCAAGGGCTACAAATATGATTAGGGGACTGGATCATCCTTCTTATGAGGAGAGACTGAGAGAGCTGGGTCTGTTCAACTTGGAGAAGGCTGAGAGAGGATCTCATCAATGCTTATGTATCTCAAGGGTGGGTGTCAAGAGGGTGAGACCAGACTCTTTTCAGTGGTGCCCAATGATAGGATGAGGGGCAAGGGGCACACACTGAAGCATATGAGGTTCCATCTGAATACGAGGATAAACTTTGTTACTTTGAGGGTGCCAAAGCCCTGGCACAGGCTGTCCAGAGAGGCTGTGGAGTCTCCTTCTCTGGAGACATTCAAAACCCATCTGGACACCTTCCTGTGCGATCTGCTCTAGGTGACCCTGCTTTGGCAGCTGGGTTGGAGTGGATGATCTCCAGAGGTCCCTTCCAACCCCAACCACTCTGTGACTCTATGAACTGACTGCTTTTGGATTGCAGTAGTACAGTAGTACACTGCACAGTGATTGCGTTAGGAAGGGATAATTTATTCTGGGTTAAGATTTACCCGTTCTCCCCTTTCTGGATTAACTGATGAGGTTTTCTATATGTGGATGGCAGCTGTATTTAGAGACATAGGCTGAATTATGTTTTGAAGTGAGAACCAGCCTAGATTGCTAGTCCATGGTTACACTTTTTAGTGGGTTCGATGCTACAAGCGGTAACACCTTCTGCACACAGCGCAAAATCAAATAGAGGGCTTATGTTAGGACTCAGCTTCCCTTTAAGTATGATTATGAAGAAATTAGGACTAAGAAGATTTGAGTTAGTAGATGTATATATAGCAACATTTAAATGTGCCTCTACTTCAGGACCTCTCTTTCCACTGAAGTTCTAAACTGATGAAATTTTGGCCTGGGTTTGTCTCTTTAGAGTTAGGTTTCCACTCTCTAACTGTATCCGATACATGTGAAATATCTGGATTTTATTACTTCATATTCTACCTGTAATTTGACACTTTTGAAAGTTTTATTTTATTGTTTTCTTTTTGTCTTATTCTTCCTTAGAACTCTTCTGGCAGGCAGTACTGCTTAAGTTTGAGCAGCAACTCTGTTCAATTCCAAAAAAAAAAAGACTCATTAGATGAAAAAAAAAAACTGATTTTACTTGATTTTTAATCAAAGAAAAAAAAAAATGGAAACACTACGGATACTCCATTATACAACATTTACATATTGTCGCTTTCAAAACTAAATCTTTCCACAGTCTGTTGTTACGTCTGGTTCCAGTTTTCATTGTTGGCTACTTCTCCAGTACATCTCATTTGGCTGATCGTGCACGAAAAATCTAATAGTCAACAGTGATCAGGAAAGGGAGAGAATATGCCACTAAATCTTGAACTTCTGTTGATGGTTTCCCATTCACCAAATAGTGTGAGAGCATCTGAAGGCAAATTCCACTTGTTCTGCATCTGCATGTAAAGTCAGGATAAAACTGTACACTATTAGATTTTTTTTTTTTTCCTGAAAAAAATGTTTAGCAGTTGTTAGCTGCAGAATGAGCTAGTTTTCTTTTTCTATTTTAATGAATTGCTCCATACCTCTTCACTTCAGGGCAGATTTAATACCGCTGTTGATATTTTTTTTTTTTTTATCTCTGGAGTGTAATGTATTTGTGTTACAGTATAATTGTATTTTACACTTCTTTGTTTAACTTTTGATTCTCAAATTCATCTACCCATATCAGAGGGGAAAATAGACTGAAGATATTTTAACTGTGTTCTAATCATTCCTGACTGTTAATTTTTAAACAACATATTAAACATGGTTTTTTGTCTCTAAACAATATATCAGTTGAATGGGATCAGACTACAGTTTAAAATAGGATTCTTACAAATCAATTTGATATATTTTTCAAATCCGAAAGTGTTATGACTGCCAAAGGAGTTGTTCTTTACACGTTATTTTCTCTCAGCAGGGGTTTGCTCATTTGGTCTTTTTGTTTTAAGTGAATTTGTAATCATGGATTCCTAAGCAGGTTAGCCTAGGTTAGTAGGAAACACCGAAAAGGTGTTTCTGTGCCAAATGAAACAGAGATTCTGTAATGCAAACAGGCATCAATTGATAAATTCCTGCTCTAAAGTGAAGTGGTTAGTAAGCATATAGAAATATGAGTTGAACAGAGTAGGAGTGTTGCACAACTTCAGAGGTGATTTAACAAATACTAATGTACTATTAATTTTAGTGTCCTTTGCTGGACTTACTAAAACCCACTCTACCTACCTGTAGGTAAGGATGACATTTTTTACAGGCAGGCAAGAAAACCTAAAAGGAATGAAAAGAAGATGGGGAGAAGGCAGCATTCCCACTAGGTAAACGGTTGTGCAAATGAACTCCAGGGGATCAAAAAGCGGTACTTTGTGAAATGTGTTTGTACATTTCCTTTGCTATCCATAGGATCTTCTCTGTCTTTTGGTATCTTCTCTCTCTTGCACATGCTTTCTATTGAACATTCACAGTCTCATTCTTTTTCTTCTGGTTTTTTGTTTTTGTTTGTTTGTTTTTTTCTTCTGCCATATTCTCTGTAAATTTCTTTCTAATTATATCACTGACATTAAGAATTCTAGGGGGGGAAAAAAAAAGACCCATAGTATCCCTGGCCAATTTTATGATGAAGAAACACATCTGGAATTTTATAAGAATGTCACAGCAGAACTCTCACCACAACTAGCTTTATTTATGCTCTGCAAACTTTAGGGTGCTTTTTTGGGGGGGAGGAGTTGTGTTTTTTGTAGATTTTGTTTGTGTTCATTTTTTTTGTTTTGGTTTGGCTTTTGTTTGTTTTGTTCTCCATTGGGGGTGTTGTTTTGTTTTGCTTTAGGAATTGCACAAATGGGAAAACCTCTTTAAGCTATCAGCTCTTCTGAGTTTGCCATTTATATTTTCTTGAACCTGCTGCTTGCCCAGCGCATTCAGTCGCAGAGCCAGCACTCGGCGGATTGTCTGTCCCAGTATCGCCAGCTCTCACGTTTAATTGTAAATTGCGTGGTGATTAAGAGATACCTTAAGCCCCAGCACCAGAATTCAGGTGTTTATATGAGAATCTTTTTTCTTTTTTAATTTTTTTTTTTAATGGAAACATTCAGTCTTCATTATAATGGAAGCATACTTGATGAGATCCTAAGAATTCATAGCTTGAGCATGAGCTTCTGTAACTTCATGTCCGGAGGAGGAAGATGTATTGGTCCTGGGGCCAAAGAAGTGCAGCAATGCAAGGGAAGGGTTGAGGAGTGTGTGAGTTGCAGATCATTGCCTGGTTCCTCACGTGAGGTCCTGCTAGGGGAAGAATTTTTCCTCTTCAGTAGGAGGAAGGAGAGGGAAAGTGTGTATTTTTACAGAGCTTGTTTTGTTGAGTTTCCTTCTGCTATCGTTTGTACGTAAAATAAATATCAATTTAATACGGTGTATATTCAGTTTTTTGGCCTGGAAATAGTGCGTTGGTAACCACGCTGTTGACGGCTGCCTGCCTACATGTCACTTCTCCCTCCCTCAGCCAAAAATAACTTTGCCACCTACTGTCATTTTCAAATCGATTTTACAGGGATATGCCATTAATGACCATGCGAAAGAAAAGAAAGCCCTGGTTTGGCTATTACTCATAGACGTGATAGAAGCTACGCTGAGGAGTGTGTGCAAGATACAGCCATTTAGTAACGAGGCAGTTGGTTATGCTGCTTCTCAAGTGGCTCTTTATAGAAAATGTAACAGGGTTTGATAACCTGCAGGTGTTTATTTCCTTACTGCACCAGCCATAGCCTCAGCTCTTGGCGGATGTGAGCTCTTTTAGGATATGAGAAAAAGTTTAATGAATCTATTAATGTCTGTTCTCCAATATTCTTCTGCACCTCAGACCCATCAGCGTGCCGAAGGCAATAAATCCCCTTCTAAGCCGACCTAAAGAGAGTCAGAAATCCGTGTTAGTGCTCTGTATCTCCATGACCTCCACTTCTGTGAAGGCACCAGTATTAGATGAAGGCATAATATTAAGTTTGTTTGAAAATGTGCTCCTGAAAAGTATACCATTTCTACTCTAGGTTGATCTTACCGTTACTTTGGATGCTAGCATATGTTCCGAACCTAATTGTTCTTCCAGAATAAATCTTCTCATTCTATATTATCTTCTCTAAACCACGTTGCACAACAAAATTGATAGCATATTTAGGGTTTTCTTTCTTTAAAAACAAACATAGTCTGTCAGTGACATTACATGAAAATATAGGTATCTAAACGAATTCCGGATATGTATTACCCTTATATATCACCATAATGCAAATCCAAGCAGTATTTATTTGCTGCAATCAGTAACTGCACTGATTGTGTCCTTATGAAAATAAATGTTTCTTTAAAAATTTACAGATCAAATTAACATACCAGGTACAGAAATGTTCTTTTTCCTGAACTTTTTATCAAAAAAAATTATACAAGAAAAAATGGCAAAAGAAATGTATGAGTATGAACTCACTAACATAAAAATAGGCTTAAGATTGGTTTTCAAGGGTTAAATTTCTTTAACTTTTAATACCTTTAACTCACATTAAATGTCTGAAATTTATTTTAACATAGAACTGGGTTAAAAACTGTGTGTGTGTGTCCAGAATGTGAGCTTCATAAAAATTCCCTGAAAGCAAAATATTGCAGTTATGTATTTTTAAGATCATTTTTTGGATGTAGGCACAGTATCACTGTCACAGCATCTGAGGCTTCTTTGGAACAAGCTACATAGTTAACAGTTTTATAAAGGGGTTACATCATAGAGACTTTTGTGATGGATTTGTACATACTAGAGCAAAAATTGCAGCAATAAAACAGATCTTACCCAAATGACAAGTTGAAACACGTAATTTTATTTATTTATTTGTTTGTTTAAATGAATTTAGTACTCATGAAAAGTGCCAGATTGACAGCCACGGAGACTGAATACCTCTATTCCACAAACCAAATACAGAAAAAAAGTTTTGCAGGATTCTCGGGTGGCCCTGCTAATGTCTTAACCTTGATCTGTAGCTACCACATTTAGACAGGAGCAGTTCAATTTACATCCCCGTTTACTCCTTAGACTAAAACTACCAACGAGAGTGGTAAACGTGGTGATATTGCAGTGGAGACTAATCAGACAGAACTGCCGGCTGGTATGACAGGGCCAACTCACACCCTTGAGTAACCCCCGACCTGGGCAAGATTGAAAACAGTGAATGCAAATGTGAAGGTTTCCGTGGTCCTTTGCCTATATCCCAAGGTGGTTTGCCGTCTGGACATAGTATTCCTCTTTGCAACTACTTGGAAGATCAATCCCTTTTTTCTTTTTTTATCAAAATAATTGCCCCTCAAGAGCAGGTTTGAAGACTCATCCTGAGGATGGTTTCTTGAGCTTTGCCTCTTCCTCCCCATGACTTCTACTGCACCAGCGAGTCTGGTCAGGAATAACTTATACCGCACTTGGCAAGAGAGCTTTAACAAATTGTATAGGCTTAGGTGCCCTGGACTTGAGTTTGGCAGTAGCATGGCTGCTTGCTTTTGAGGCTTACCTTGTGCCTCTGCCATAGCAGCTGTGGAAATTAGAGGCAGCCATTTATGCTTCTACTAATGTAGATGGTGATATATATGGGTGATACATGCTAATTGGAATTAGTATGCATTTAAAGTAGTCAATTGTAATAATTTCTTTGCAAAACTCAAGTGAAATTACTGTCCTGTTACCCAAATTCCCCTGTATTGTGTAGGGACTACTAAGGATAACTAGAGTACCAGTGTAGTATTATTTTGTTGCTAAATAGAATTAAGATGTTCCTAAGGACAATAATGCAGAGATGTTCCACTTTGTCACGGGGACTGTTCCAAGTCGGAATGTTGATCTTAGATGAGAAATAATGTATGAAATTATGAAATATTTTTTATAGCTTTCAGGTTTTATTCTCGATGTGTTTTTTAAAGCTGTACTGTTGGACATAGTTAAATGATACTCTCCCCTTAAAAAGAAGTATTTTACCTGAGATACTACTGGTTGTTTAAAACATAAACTTTAAACTGAAAATAGGAAAACTGATCTTTTGCTAGATTTTTTACTCGCAGATGGGCAAAAGGACCTAAGTACTGTATTAGTCACAGATTCTTACTGGCAGAGAAAAATCCCATTTGAGTTCACTTTAGTGCTTGATGCATTTGTTGTTGTTGTTGTTGTTGTGGTCAAGTTAGTGGCTGCTGATATAGCTTGAGCTGTAAAATTGGTTTAACACTGGTACCCAGAAAAATATAAACTTATTTTTGTTATCAAGAGTAAGCAGTCTTATTGTAATACTTGTGGTACATTCCTCTGTTGTGCTGCCCAGATGACACAGCTCTGACAGATGTGTTTGATATTTGCCTATTATCATAATTTTTTAGGTCAGATCTCGGCTCAATATTGAGAAGTGATGTATCTTACTTAGCATATGTGTATTCATTAACAAGTGGCTTTTTGCTGGAGTTAAACTTTTCATTGTGTAGCTGGGTTTGTGGGAAAGTTACCTGCACTTTATGAATTCTACTCTGCTGTAACTTTCCTTAAGAGGGTAATAATACGTATCTTTAAGTGAGTGAAATCAGCTGGGTTGGCAATGAACTCAGACCAGAGCTTTCCAACAGTAGCAGACCAGCTTCAGCGGCTCTGCAATCTTAAAGTTTTTAGCTTCTAAAAGCACTATTGTGAACACTTTGTGACAAAAAAAAAAAAAAAGTTCTTCAAAGTAAGTAAAAAAATTTAATAATTTTTGTAAATGATCATGTGGTAATTATTAAACTAATATGTAATTAGCATTTTCTAATGACAATCATAATCTTGACAAATGCTTTCATTCATTTTGTTCTAATCATTAAAGACTTGAAAAGCACTGATTTTTGTTAACTGAGTCCCTTGGCTATTCATCAGTGATGTAATTCAACCTAATACTCCAGTGGCCAGTAATCAGAGAGTTGCCTATTAAGTTGAAGGAAATTTTATCATTGTCTTTATGAACATCACCTTTATTTCTTCTCTAACATAGTAGGCAGATAGAGCTATAAGAGCATCCAACTGATACATATTAATTCCTTTTTCTAAAATGGCGAATTATACCAATTTTTTAATGTTTTACATGATCAAAATTCAAATACTTTGCCAATAGTTTGATCTCTGAGGTTGTTCAGGTACCGTATTTTTCTGAAAAGCTGAACCAGAATTAGATTTCAGCCTTCGCAATATTTGGTTTTGTTATCACTTCTTACAGGTTTAATTTTCTTTGGGGGGAGGTTGTAGTAAAAAGTGTATTGTTTTTCCTTCAGAAGCAACATGCTTGCTGTTATGAATTCCTGTGGACAGCCATTGCCTATGATATATTATCTATGAGCTTGATTCTATAAATTGGTACTTAGTTTACATCAGAGATACTGAACATGGCGTAACTAAATGTTCTTCTGTGTGCAGGAAGCAGATCCTCTACTCAGTGCCGGTGTTTGAATCCTCTCGTTTATCCTACTGCTTGCCCCAAGTCATTTCCCCTTCCAATTCCTTGTATTTTGGGGCCCTGTCATGGCAGAGGTACTGCTCTCACCCTTAAAATAAGAAATGCAGCTGCTCCGGTCTCTGTCCTCACTTCCCCAAAGCACACCCAGAATTTGTGGCCCCTCTGCAACCTAACTGCTTTTTCGAGTGTGTTTGTCCCACAGAGTCCCAATTTCAGCTGGTTTGGTTTTTGGTTTTTTTTCCCCCGCAGTTGGAATGAGGTTATTTTATACTTACAGAATGTGAAAGATAAAACGAGCGTGCAAAAAATATAACAGTGTAATACATAGTCACCAAAATATTTCTGTTTGTTTACTTTAGACTTTTGAGTTCATGCCGAGCCAAACTGACTTCAGAAATAAAGGACAGATGATCAGAAATGTGGATAAGGACAGCATGTTCCTCTGCTTTATTTAGCATTGAGCATATTAATGGGTGCTCAATAAATGGTAATGATTTTGGAGACATGATGATTGATGTTTCCTGGATCAAAACGTAGAGGTTTTGTTTAAGAACAGCCCAGCTGGCAGAGTGATCCTCCTTTGAAACTGTTTGTGATCAAAATATGTCAGAGCTGTATCTATAAAATACAGTAGGCAAGACTTTTTGTCGGTGGATTGGTTAATTTATTTTAACAGTAAACTATGAACTGTATCTTTGATTATTCATCCCTCTTGTCACACCATATTCCTGTCAGTGAGTTAGAGTGCTGCTCTTTTCTCTGCTTTCCAGATTTTGTTTCTTTTGTGGTAAACATACTGCTCTCAAAAAAGGGCTATATATTTTTGACGTGAGGATACATACAAGGTACTGAAAAGAAGGAATTACATATTTGTTTGTGTACAAAATTGGGCCACATGCATGCTTTGGCCAGCTAGTATTGAGGGGGAAAAAACTACCATCCATCTTCTATGTAAACCAGCTCCATAACTTGGCTCATGCCATCCTCTCCAGTCAGAGTAAACCTCAGTGTGACTGGTATAACCCAAAATTCTGAGATCAGAAAATGAACTTGTCTTCTACTTCATTGTAGCTGATTGTCCCTCTTCAAGAAGCTGTGCTTTTGGCTTCTGAGTTAAGAGGAGATGGCTTCCGAATTAGTGGCTTCTGAGATTCTTAGTACAGATACTTCACAAAGCCATTTAAAGCCATCCTTGTTATTTCCATGGTTAAAGGAATAAGCGGGACTTAAAAATGAAGTAGGCAAATCTAACTTTCTTTTCTCTCCCCCCTTTTCTTGGCCCCACCTTCTTCTCCTCCCTTTCTCTCTCCTCCCAGCTCTTTTTTCACCCTTTAGGAAAATAAATCAATTACAGTCTCCTTTCTGACCTTTCAGTTTGTCATGTATATTTTTCTTTGGGTTTTTAATGCTTTTTGGATACCCTCAAGAGGAAAGTAAAATTTCTTAAGGGAAAACTCACATAGATGATAACATTTAAAAAAAAATGGGAGTTAATTTCAAATGTTGGGAGCATATGTACCAGATAAAAGTAAAAACGTTTTGTATAATTCATTTGGAAACTTTTTATTTCCAACTTTGTATTTAAGTGATTTTTTAAAATAAAATATGAAAATATGTGTTGCCAGGGAGTCTTAAAATCGGAGTCTCTCCATGGGACAGATACTGTAAATACCCAGAATAGACATTTCTTATTGTTTTGATGCATTGCAACAGCAACCCTTGAACTAGGCTTATTGACAAAATAGATTGAAACAGCTCCAAAAGAGTGGATGATTGTGCCCGAATGCGTTCAGGCAGCTTTAATTCCTGAATTAATTATACAATATACTGTAACGCTGCAAAGAAGCAGCCATTAAAGTCATCTGTGTCAAAGGGAATTTGTGTATCAAGGAGTAGATGGTGGCATGTAGTCACAGCTGCGAGTCTGGGTTGTATGGGAGATCATCTGCCCAAAGCCAAGTTCTCCTTCATTCCCCTGGTTACAGTGCAGGGAATGGAATGTCAGTATTGCCAGCTCCACATGCTGCTGCGTATCTTGTCTTTTTTCCTCCGGGTGGTAATTTCAGAGCATTTGAAGTCACTGAATTTCCCTCTTTCTCCGAAAAGTGGAAAAAAGTTCTTAAGCGTTCGACTTGAGCAGCTTGAGACATGGAACCCTCCCATACCTGAGCTAACGTGGCTTGGGGGAAGATTGCAATGACTGGTAGCATTGTAGGGCTGGAAACTACTTCAAGAAGAAAGGCTCTTCCTGACTGTGACAGTCCTTGTCCCTTTGTCCATTCTGTGTGATGGTGCCTGTTAAGACAGAGCCAAGACCGTGCTTACTCCCTACTTACTTCCATCTGCTTTGTTAAGGCCCCAATATTTTAATGGCTACTCAGTGAGTGAAAATATGTTTACCCTTTCGGAACACCCATGCACCCCATAATGAAACTTGGTTCCTAATGGCAAGTATAATATTGAATTTTCATCATGTGTTGCTTTTCATGAGACATGGAGACATTTGGAAAAAATCAGGTGATTTCTCACAGAGGTGTTGTGATCTTTGAGGGACAGAGCCTCATATGAACAACATACCAAAAAAGTGGCTGGACTTAGGGCCTGAATATATTTATTGCGACAAAATCAAGAAAGAATCCTCTTCTCAGTGTCTGTAGAGGAGGTTTTGACCTGTATTTCTGATGCTGTGCTGTTCATTGTTGTGTTCTTTTGTTCTGTTTCTGCCTCCTTTTTCTCAGACAAGCCTGTTTGCTGTTAGCCTGCCTGTCTGGTGCTTTGCAGAGCATCTCTGTAAAAGGGGATTTCATAGCACGTAGGTTTATGTGCCCTGTAAAAATTCCTCACAAATACTGTTCCGTCATTACTTAGTAGAAGTACAGCACTTCTGCTGCCATGATGCTCTTGACTGAAGGCATAAGTGGAATACAGACCCCTGGGTAGTTCCTTTGTGCTGGAGTAAATTTAAGTAAAATTTTTACTTGAAACAAGGATAATCATGTTTGCATGTTGCACAGTTACTTTGGCAGCCACAGCATCTCAGCTATTTTATGCTTTCTCTTTTTTTATTATTATTATTATAGCAGTTGTCCAAACATACAATCACATCGTACAATCTGTCTGGAAATTTTAATTCTGATGAGAGCAGAGGTGGGAAGAAGGAGGTGGCAAATTGGAGGTTTCAGTATTTTAAATTCAGCTTTTGCTTCAGTCTTCTAAGTGTTCCAGAGTCCTCCACTGTGATCACGTTACTGGGAAGTGTAAGTGGACTCAGAGGTACATAACTTGAAACCAGTATTAAGTCAATTTGATATTTGTGCGCCATGGATTTCATTGTAAATCACTCCAAAGTTGAGCATGCCATTTTAACCCACAATGTGTTTGCATTAGCTCGGAGACCTTTAACTGCAGTGGCACTAGCAGGTGCCACTTAAATATTGTAAAATATTATTCTCTGACTAGTGCTTCTTTAAACTAGGCTATTTAATATACACTGAATATTATACCAAATTCAGCTTTGGAGGAATTTCAAGCATGTGGCCAGGGACATAGAATGGAAAGCATTGACTGTTAAGTAACATACAAATTAACTATCTGCAAGTTTAACTCAAGGAATGGATTAATAAATCTATCAGAAATGCTTGTCCTTCTAAAAATATATTGTAATCTTAGCATGTTACTGTAGCCCAGTAAAGACCTGGTGATATCAGCATAAATGATTTTATCTAGTATTTTTCTGTTCAAGATAAATCCAAAGGTGTTAAGATCACATTGGTTTTATGGTCATATTTGATATATGATAATATCATCTATGTCTGCAGAATTTATGATATTAATATGAAGAGAATGGTGGGATTATTATTATGGGTCACACAGTATTACAGATCCCAATAATAGTACACCTAAAAAAAGAAGAACTGTCAGCTGTAGTGTAGTGTCAGCGCCCATCTTTTCAAGCTGTTGTAGTTCACATTAGGAAGAAGGCCATTTTAGCTGGGAGCATAACAATCTCATTGTATTAATCATTTTCTATGTTTAAGCAATATGAGGATGTCTGCTTTCAATGATAGAAATAAAATCCTTGAAGGGAACAGTCTGTGAAATAAACTCTGAAGGGACAGTGAGACTGCCTCTCTTTCCTCTCTGTGGCCTAATTAAATGGTGGAAAAGCCACCATAAGAGAAACTAAATTTTAAAAGACAGATTAGCAACAGGAAGGGTGTGGCAGCATCTGAGGTACATGTGGTTCTTCATTAGCAAGTAACATGAAGAGTGATGGTGCTGAGATGGAAGGGACCTTAAAGATCGTCTAGTTCCACCCCCCTGCCATGGGCAGGGACACCTCCCACTAGACCAGGTGGCTCAAAGCCCCGTCCAACCTGGTCTTGAACACTCCCAGGGATGGGGCATCCACAGCTCCTCTGGGCAGCCTGTTCCAGTGCCTCACCACCCTCATGGTGAAGGATTTCTTCCTCATATCCAATGTAAATCTGCCTTCTTCCAGGTCAATGCCGTTATCCCTTGTCCTATCACTACATGCCCTTAGTAAAAAGTCTCTCTCCGGCTTTCTTGTAGTCCCCATTTGGATACTGATCGTGGGTTATTTTAAAAATATTTTCTTTCTTGGCAATGATAGGATTCTCTAGTCTTGTCTAGTATTTTCCTTTTGCAATCTTCTTCAGCAGTATAATGCCAAGAGAAAGAAAGGCATACATCTCCAGATGTGCTCTTCTACTGGTACTATTTCATTAAGAGAAAGCATATGAATAAACATTTTATGATTGAGATTTTAAAGATGCTTATGCATGCCTACACACATTTTATTGTACAAAAGTGCTAGCATTGGACCTGGGCCTTTGCTGGATGATTTACATTATTTTTTAAAAGTTGCTGGTTTTGTACTGACAAGATCTTTATCGCCAAAAAACAATCAAAAACATCGATTATCATTTTTAAAACAAGAGGCTCAGCTGCTGTGCACTGTTGAACTCATAAATGGCAAACGATTGACTTTATTTAGGTAATAACACATGGTTATTCCTGAATATGACTGATACAATACAACATGACTGGAAGAGTGCAAATTGTCCAAGAATTACAATTATTTTGAAGGTAGAGGGTGACTGTAGGAAAACTGCCAAGACTCTTCTGTCTGGTAGAGTGCAATGTTCTCCATCTTCATGCTTTTGCTGTTTGGTGTGATTTGTGTTTGTGCATGGTTTGTGTCTGCACTAACCTTCTGTTAGTGTTGGCACTGCTAGTGAAACAGCACCAATGGAAATTGGTACCCAAGGTGCTTCTTTCTTTCAGTTACAGCTCCTCCTTACCATTAGCAGTTCATCCCCTTGCAGAGCAAACCAGCTCACTCATTTGGTGGGCGTTTGCCTTTGGTTTAGTTCTATAGTCATGGGATGTGTTTTCACATGAAAGAGTACCTTATGTTCACCAGATTATACATAAATCCAGGTGCAAGCAGTGTACCTTAGTATACCCTTTAAGCCAGCAGAATACTGTAGAGCTCTTTTTTTTTTTTTTTTTTTTTTTTTTTTTNTTTTTTTCCTCTCTCCACGTGTTCAAATCTTTTAAGCGCATGAATTCCATTGCCCTCTTGCCACTTAGAAGCACCTGTTTGGGAGTGCAGCATGAGAGTGAGCCATAGCTGTGTGGGGCACCACAATACTTAACCATCATCAAGGAAAGTTTCTAAACAAAATTAACAAAGAAGCACACCATAAAATGTTTAGGCTCCAGAAAATACCGCTGGCTTGGTCACTAAGCCCAGGCACTGAATCCTCAAGTTTAGAGTCACCTGTCAGCCCCCCAGCGCCTCCAGCCACCTCTCTCAGCCACGGGAGCTTTCTCAGGGACCCCCAAGTCAGCCAGTGGAAATATCTGTAGGAGCAGTCTGATAGATGCCTTTTTCTCCTCAATTTATGCAATGTTGCTTAAGGAAAATTTGCTGTTTCCCAGCAGGTACTGTGCCTCCAGGTATTCTCTTTCACAGAGTACAGATCCCGGAGCCGATGGCCATTGAGCCAATGCTCATGAGGAGGAGCGGGCAAGAAGTTTGTTCTGTCCCCTCGACCTCCTCCTGCATCCTTGGAAGGGAGCAATATTGCTTTATAATCCCCCGTCTGTATCAAGCGTGGAGAGTGCTTCATCCTGTTATGCAAATATCAGATCACAAACAACTGAGAAACTGGGAAGAACTTGGCCCTGACTCTTCTCTGTAGGCCAGACAAATTACCCAAGCTCACAGACAAACAGGACACATCGTATGAGGTATGGTATAGTGAAAAAGTTCCCTTTATGTGCTTTTTGTCATTAGAATTTATGTCTCAAAGACAAGTCTTCCCGGAGACTTGCCTACAACATTTAGCCTTGCACTACCTTGAGTAGCATTTGTCTTTCAGACAAACTCCAGCCAGTCAGGATTGAACATCACCACACAGAATGGACTTCACGGGTTTAATTCTTAAGACAGTAAATGTTACAGCAAAAATACTGGGGGGTAGGAATTATTTTCAGTATTTTTTTTTAAGAGGAGAAAGTTATTAGGTATTTCATCAACGTGTTATAGCCATGATATATTCACTATGGTTCTGAAAGCTACCATTGCCTTTCATTGTTACTGTATGCTGATTTTTATGGTACTGAATAAATGCCATTGGACAGAATTTTGATGATGATATGTAGTTAAATACTAGGATTTGAGGAATAAGTGGAGGCTGCTTGGCGGTAAAAAAGGAGAAGGTATGAGTGAAAAAGCAGTTATTCTTTCTGAGTAGTAGTATTGGCTGTACGCTCATCACATTAGTATCTGTCACGTGAGTTTTTGTGTTAGGAAACATGATACTTAAGTTTTTATGCATGTGCATTGCTTAGTGTTATGTGTGTGAGTTTTCTACATCCCGAAGGATAGGAGTATTTTGTATGTATTATGCTTTTCTGTGCTTTGTTATTGCCAGAAGCTTTACATCAATACCACTTTTTCTTTTTGATAATTAGAAGGATGGTTTATCTTTCTATGGATCTTTAATTTTAATAAGCTAATAATTCTGATTTTAGCTACTATTATCTCAATAGCTAAGCCTTCTTAAACATTTTTGTCATAATTCCTTTGGATGGCGATGCCATTTTTCAGCCTAAATGAATCCTTGCTCTATAGTGACGTCTGCTGGAAATGGTAAACTGAAATGTTCAAGGGCATATTTAAGCTTTTCAGTCCAGGATGGTTTGATCCTTTTAGGTATGTAAAGTATGGACTGCACAGAAAAGTGACGTTACATTTCCCATCCCCTAAACAGGAGTTGTTTCTGCACTGGACTTGGTAGAATTTGGGCTTTATCTAGTGACACATATACTTTCTGCTTTGCAGCATATTCCAACAGTGTAATTCATGACACTTGTTCTATGCTTGTCATAAAAGTTGATAGTTAGAAGTCATCAAGTTCTGAGAAATAAGTGTTCATGCTTTGTATCTGATCCATAGTGAGGTGTTCAGATTCAGTTATTCAGCACTTACTGACAATCCTGTCACCAATATTTAAATAATTATAGAGGAGTCAATGAAAGAAATTTATACTTTTAATCTGACATTTAGAATTAGGTTATATTTGCTTTATATCTTAAAAAAAAGTGTAACATTCAAAATAGACACCAGACATTTTGCATTAGAAGTAGAGAAGGAAAATAATGAGCCCATTTTTAAATGAATTCGAAAAGCAATCTGATTTTAGTTCTTGCAATGCAGAGCAAATAAAATAAAAACTATCGTACTTTATTTACTAACCGATGAATTGAATTGTCCGCCTTTTATTACAGATATAAAGCAAAGACTATGAAGAGGCAATCATTTTTGCAGCTATCAGACTTTCAGTAACATATCTCTTGTGGTTTAAATAACAGATAGTTTAAGTGTTTTTCCATTACCTTCGTGTAAATGAAAAATGCATAAAATATTTTAACAAGGCAAAGTAATCCAAGGAGATTGTTATTTTGTGTTACAAATTAGGTTATTTCTGTCATAAAATTAAAGGAAAAAAATCAAGGCAAGGACATTTCAGCTTAATATCATTTACCAGAAGGAACATGTAACAGATTTAATGAGCTAGCAGGTCACCTGAATCCAGCTGTTTCCGACCAGCTTTATGAAACGGAGAATGCAGCAAACGGTAGGAGGTAAGCATTATTACAAGCTCTCAAGGAGTTACAAAATCGATTTCTGCTTGAATGAATTAATTTAGATTATCAATTTATAACCAGCTACACGAATCCCATCAACTCAACAATTCAGTGAATGATCAGGCTCAGCCCTTGCAAGAGCTTAACAATTAGAGAGCTCTATAGTTATCTCCTGTCCTACGGTGTTGTTAACAAAGTTCCTTAGTTTGACAGAAAGAGAAGGAAAATGTTTGCTTGAGGACATTGTAAGAGTGAAACACATCTTGGGTGAGGGAAAAGAGCAGCTACCGTAAAGCAACCACATTCTTGTGTCTCACCGTCCTGGGAATTCCTCCAAAGGTGACTGAAATGCAGTGATTTCTTTTTACAAGCAGAAGAACAGGACCAGCGCAGGGAAGAAACCAAGCCATCTCATTTCAGTCACGTACTTCCAAAGAAAAGAATTAAGGATAGGATGTGAAAACCAACGCTTGTAACTATCACATACTCTAAAAGTTTATACGTGTACTGCTATTAAAAATGCCTTGCCTTTTTTTGCTGAAATGCAGCAAGGAGGTTCCACACTTTTCTAGTGCAGTCTTTTAAATCCATGCAAAGAGAATGTGAATTGCTGCTAGTAAGCATGTTACTGGTTTACATTTACCTTACACAAGTGTTAAATGGCTACTCGGGATACAAGTCATTGGCGATTCAGGCTGTTCATGTTTTAATCTTTGATATATCTCCTTCTTCTAACATTGCAAAATAGTTACGAGTAAAAGGACATTTGCTGTGCCTCAGTTACAGCTGTCTCTCTAAGTATAAAATACAGTGGTTAGTCCTCCTTGCCTGTTCAGTCATTTTTGGCACCATCTTCACTGTCTCAGAAGACAAGATTGGTACAGTAAGTACAGCACTTTAATAGCAGCGTATGATTTACCACAGGGACATTAAACTTAAATAAGTAATTGTGTTTATAAATATCTTTTTAACAGGAGCTGGGATTCTGGGTTTAATAATCGTCATCAGTGGTGAAGTATAAAAAGGTGATCAGCTGTTAGGTCATAAAGCCTTATTGTTGCCTGAAAATAATCTCAAATTATTACATTTTAGGGCTGGAAAAATCAATAGGATTATATTTTTTTCTCCTTCTAAAAGGTACATTTGCAGCGCAGTGTTCAAAGAGTAATAGGCATGATGGCTTCTGTTAGAGACAAAATGAGTTGTACCTACGTCATGTGGAAAGTATACCTCTAAAAAGACCTCAGATTCCTGACAGTTTTAAACCACTAACAAAAATTGTTAAATAGCTCTGTTGCCCTTATGCCTTAGGAAAGTGGGGTTTTTTAAAGTACTGGAAATGCATCTTCTGGACAAACTTGGATGTGTTCACATGGGCTACCACTACTCTTATTTTTTTCCTTGGCTTGGCTGTAAACAGGCTTCAGTAAAACCTCTCTGGACAGCCAAAAATTGAAGAACGCAATGCAAACTTATTCTAGTTTAACAAATAAAAATCAGGATAAAACCTTTTTTTAGTCATTTTTGTAATGTTAGCTCTAACTTGACAATCAGATTATTGTCTTGTTCAATTTGTTCAATTTGTTATTGTTTTAGCAATGTTCTGTACTAGTACTTACAGAAGTTGGTGTTTGCAAGATGGTAGAATTTAAAAATCTTGGGACAACTGTTGTACAGACCTGTAGGAAACAATAATCCCCTTGTAGACGTAATCTTCTACCTATATTTTTTTGAATGTCTGATTTTATTTTCCCAAAAAGTTTTCCAGACTACCCATAGCTTCTCAAGATCCATAAACTGAGCCTGCAGCAGGTTAACTCAGTGCATGGGAGCCACCAGCCCATCAAACAGTCAAGTAACTCACCTGGGCATGTTCTTCTTTCCAGCTGTACCAACTGCAGCAGGTAACTCAGATTTTGGGAAATAAGATTCAAAATATACACGGCAGTGATGGCAGTGGACCTGCAAGCCATTTTTTACATAAATATATGTGCCTTACATGTGCCTTATGTGCTTTCCCAACCACCTGCTCAAAAAACAGATTTGGTGGATAGGACAATGCTGCCGTTGGACAGACATTTGGGGTATTTGCTGCTGAAGACACTGGGACTTTATGAAAGTAACTCTTGGCATCAGTGCTTTTTGCTGTCCTGCATGCAATACTGGAAGCCATGTAACCCTGACAGCACCGCACCTCTGTCTTCTCCTCAGTGAGAATTTGTCACAGATCTCTATGCTTCTGTCACCACACACTTTCCAATATCCAAGCAAGCTGCTTCAAAGCTGATTGCGGTGTCAGTATGATCTCCTCTACTGTGATGGTTGAGTCTGAGGAAATAGCTAAATAAATCTCCCACTGTGAGCTTTCCTTGAAGAAATTCTTCCTCTCAGATTTGGATAGTTTGTCCCTAGCACATGCTATCATTTGTGGAAGGGCAGCTAAAAATGAACAGGAACTGGAGGCTCGGTGACTTCCCAAACAGCAGTCTCTCATATCCAACAGCTATAGGGCTGAGATGGATCCATAACTTTGCCTTTGAGGGGAGAACCTCCTGCCATGTACCATGTGAATCCCACCCCCATAATCAGTTCACAGATGAATTGCAGAGCAGATCTGTCACAAGCTGAGATCTGTTGGTTATCATAGAATCGTTTTGGTTGGAAAAGACCTTTAAGATCATCAAGTCCAACCATTAATAACCTAGTGCTGCCAAGCCCACCTCTAAACCATGTCCCTAAGAACCTTACCTACGTGTCTTTTAAACACCTCCAGGCATGGTAAACTCCACCACTTCCCTGGGCAGCCTGTTCCAATGCCTGACAACCCTTGCCATGAAGAATTTTTTCCTGATATCCAATCTCAACCACCCCTGGCACAACTTGAGGCCATTTCCTCTTGTCTTATCACTTGCTACTTAGGAGAGGAGGCCAACACCCTCCATGCTACAACCTCTGAGCTGTACCTCAACTACAACCTCGGCTCCCGGCTGGTGAGGAGGAGTCCCTTACAGGCAAGGCACAGCCTGGATCCTGTATGCACGAGCTCTGTGGGACACGTGCTGGCTCTGCAGGGCCACCGTGGCTGTTTCTGGGTCGTGATCCTGGAAAAGGAGCGCTGTGTGGAGGAACCTGCAGGCAGAGATAGATGGCTGGGGGCAGCTGGATGTTCACTCTGCGGCAGAGTGGGGATGTGGCCTTCAGAAAGCTAAATGCTTTTTGCACAGGGTGCTTGGACCCGAAGGCAAACCGCTGGTATTTGCTTTCAGACTTCCCGTGTTTTTTTGTAAATAACACGGGTTGTGTTAAATAAACACTGTTTCGTGAGTTTTTCTTCCTTATTAGCGAAGTTCATGAGATTTTAAACTGTCTTGCTGGTCAAAAAGGGTAATAATAGCCTTGTTATGTTTGGGATTTCCTTAGCATAGTTTCAGAAAGGTGCAAACATATTCGTCAGAAGTGATTATTTGTCTAATTATGCCAGAGAATGCTGGTAAGCTTTTGGATTTTCTAACGTAGAGTGCAATTTTTGTCATTATTTTCGTAACTCCGGCTATAATCAACTGTAATTTTTCAGACATATGTTTCCATTTTATTTTATGTTGGCAAAGCCTTTGAATGCAGTCCCCAGTGCTTACCTTAACTACACCTCGCAGAGGTTGTAAATACACCTCTCCTCAGCTGCATTGCAGCTAGAGACAGCGTCTGGCAGCAGGCTGGGATGGGCAAATGACCTCAAAATCCTGAGGGCCTATAGCAGCGGTGTTCCACATTATTGATAGTAGCAGAGATATTGACAGTCTGTGCTTGGAAGGAAAATAGGAGTTTGATATGACATATTGTGTGTCTCAGCAAGACTCATAAATAATTTTGACAAGTTTTTGTATGCATGGGAAAGTCCTTGATTCAGCCTCCCATAAAAATAAACTTCTATTATGGAATGTATTTGTCAAGTGGCTGTGTGATGGATGGAGCTGCGTTTACCCCTTGGCAGTTCGATGAGTTTTAGATGCACAGCTTACCAGAGAGGATTTACGGGCAGTACAGAAATAATTATTCAGTATGAAATACATAATTCCTGTACCTGAATTTTCATTTTTTATTGTATTTTGTTTCTGTTGCATTTCTGGTCTTTAAGACAAAAGGCTTTGCCATATTACTTGGAGCTGTTGTACGTCTGTAGTTTCTGTTCGGAGAAACTAATTCAAGTCCTTTCCCAAACTTGGCTTTTAATAAACTGGGCAAAAGCAGAGAAGTTTATATTTAAAATGAATATTTTTAACAATAAAAACTCTCTTGAAAGGATTTCTTGAACTTCCGGAAGGAAAAGGTGTTTAAATATCAGATGAATTTTAGTTTATTTCTTGTGCTAGCTATTGCTAGTATTGCCTTCTTTCTCTCCTTTTTTTTTTTTTTTTTTTTNTTTTTTTTTTTTTTTAATATATATATAGTAAGTTCACATGAAGAGGTCACACCTTTCTGATATGCTTTCTGATGTGGGACCCAGATCACTTGGCACATTTGTTGCATTCTTCCTTACAGCTCGCCCTGCAAGCCTACCCTTCCACTGTTTCTCTTCTTTGGTTGGTTTTTTTTTTACAGTAGTTTTTCTTTTCTGTCAGGGCTGCCGTTGTATTTCCTCTTACCTCTGTGATTTCTGTCTGTTTGTTTCTTATTCCTTTCACCCGTTCTGGTTTTACTCTCTTAAATTTTTCTTTAAACTTGCTCTCATTTGTTTTCATATTCCTATCCTCCTGATTCCCTGCTGTTTATAGCTCTAACAGCCTTTCTCCTTTACCTTCTTCCTACATGTCCAGTCCAGTTCTTACCTTTTTCCTCTTTGTTCTCACCATCTTCTTTTATTCTGGTTTATTTTTACAGTGTTACTATATGACTCTCTTTACTTTTTAGCCTCTGCCCTCTCTATTATTTACCATTCCCAACAGTCATGTTTCCCTCCCCTGTTTGCAACTTCTGATCATGACCTTCTGACAGATACCAGTTGTTTAGTGTTTCTAATTGGTAGTCTGCTTGGCTTCACACACATAATATGAAACTTCCCAAAGTTCTGAACGTGGCACTTTTTTTAGTCATTATCCAATTTTGGATAGTTCCCATATCCATGGCTGAGAAATCCCACTGTCCTTTCTCCCCAGGAAGAGCAGTATAATCCTGAATGTGTAAACAAAGATTTCTGTTGTAAAAGACTTCTAAGGGTAACAATTTTGAAAATAATTTTTAGCATCTAGTATGAATCAGGTTAAGAGATCCTGTTCATCATAGGTGGGAGCTATTGTAAATACAGGAAGTTTAAAGAAATAACAAACGATTTTAAAAAGTAGAATATTTATTTTTAAGACTTCATACTATTTACCGTAGCCTGTAGATATGGTAAATTAGAATTCCTGTTCTCATTAAAACAGATTCGGAGATTTGTGTAGGGCAATTTGAATTTAAAAAAAAAAAAGTGTCTGCTCAAACAGTCTTTGAAAATAAGACAGTATGTTAATCCTTATAACTGGCACCTGGATTCTGAAAACTGGTCGCACTTTGAGTTGTACCAACCTCATGTGTGCTGGCACCTGGCTCAGCTCTCACACATTCACAGTAGTCATTGCCCAGATTCTTCCCGTCCCTTCTGGGGAGCACATCTACTGAAGGGAAGGGAAATTTGTAATCAGTTAGATTGGGCCCATAATTGATAGAATCTCCTTCTTCTTTAAAATAAAATCCCATGAGGCTATTTTAAATAGTTGCTAAGTTTATTGAGGTATTGCTATTTGCTCCATGACAGCTGAAGGTCTGTCTGTACTTCCATTATAAACCTCCTTAATAGGAAAGAATTTATGACCTAGCTCTTAAAAACATTCTTGGCCAAAATCTTCCTTAAGAAATTCTCATCCAGAAGCAAAAAAACACTTTTATAATGCTTTTCAATTTATTTTTTTTTCTGCAGTCCATTTCTGTGGAATTTTTGTGCTAAAACAGGAAAAGTAGTATTTTATAGTTTTACCTACTTTCTCTGGATGTCTTGGGGGGAAAAAGCAGTTAACTTTAAAAGATGAAGTAAATGTGCACTAAGGGGTTGTTTTTTGTTTTATTTTGGGGGCTTTGAGATTTGGGGGACTGGAGGAGGGAGGAAGACTGCTGCTGCCTGTTAAAGTAGGTATTTATGGATGTCTTAAAACCTTTCTTTCTTCATCTTCCCATTTCTACTCCCCTCCCCTTTCCCCAAACCTGCTGCTTCATTTGCAGAATTCTTTAAAAAGTATTTTTATGATGCATTCTCATAGAGCTCTGTATTAACAGTGTTGTGTTAAAATGACACTTTCTAAGAAGTATCAAGCAGTTCCTCAGTGCACAGTGCTGTGTCACAGATTTCTATTACTAATATCTTCAGGCAACTTCATTTGAGTCCATGTTGTGCCTTAAGGATCTGTCAGAGTGCACTTCAATGCACCTGAAAAAATCCTCAAAATAGAACAGGGATTGAAATTGAGGGGCCTGCAAGCAAACTGGAGGGGACAATAACAGCTTAGTAGAAGTCCTGTTTTTCTCTAGTCCCGCTTTCTTTTGTATGCCACCTTTATAAATAAGAAGTTGAACAGCAGTTAAATACTGTGGCTTGCTATAGCAGTGTGGTAGTCTCAGTGGAAGAAATAGCATCAACAAATCTGAGAGCTAAGATTGGTCGTTGTTTCTGAACTTACATGCTTGTGCTCATCTGGTACCCAGATTTCAGAGGGTGAAAGTGGAAGTGTTCTTGCCAGTTTTTAAGTCACCTATCTGCATATACGCAACATGTTACTTTTATTCAGCAAAAGCAGTATATGTGATTGTATTGAATGGAGATGCAGGACAGGAGTTTCTAAGCAATGGCCCTGTTGCTGACTAGCTTTTAGTTTTCGTTTACTCCTTCTCTTATAAGGTTGTAAGAAAGAGTAAAAGCATAGAATTTTACCTGCTTTCTTTCTTCTTTTTCCTGTTAAAATGTAAGAAGGGTAGCAATGATGGTTACTTCCAAAGACAGAATAATTTTAAGTGCTTTCCTATAATGAAAGAGTTTGTAGAGGACAGTAGATATATATTCCTGTCAAAAAAGCCAACAATGCCTGCTGTGGAACCTGTTTATATTTTTAGACACAAATGAAAATATTTTCTTGGCATCTAATTTGGCATATATGGCCAAAATTCTGTGCAAGAATGTACTGTTGCTGAGCTGGGTGGTAGTAGGTGCCCTTGTAGGCAGTTTTGTGGAGAAAGATCATCGGGGTTCAAGGCTCGGGATCATTCTGTAGCCATGTGGCCTGTATTGTTTCCCTTAAGCAAACATCTTCTGAGGTAGTGGCTCAATATAAGGAGATTTCCAGCTTGCATGTTCCAGAGGAAAAACCCTCAAAAATGAGGTATTAGTGTGATGGATAGTGTGATATCTGACTCAATTTCAAGAGAATCCAAAAGACAACTGGGGGAACTGATCGTGCTCACCACAATGAGACTCTGATACCCAGTGTTTATAATTATTCATCATGCGTGTGCCTATGTATGTATAATAATTACTATAGCATTTACCATAATTTAAGGATATACATGTGGTCAAAAGTAGCTGTTTCACTTGTGACCAGAGTATGTAAGTAAAGGGAGGATATGTTATTTACTAATATGTACTCAAAACAGAAATCCATTTCTTTTTTAGGGAGCAGATCTGTTGAAATGTGACAGCGGAGCAGGCTACTTATTAATAGGAGAAAGTCAAAGTGCATATAAAGAAATTATTAATGTCTTGGTTATATTTTATTAAGCTTCCTATATATTTGGCCACATTTACCTTATGGAAAGTCCCTTTAGACTGTTTGGTTATTGCAGTGGCATGTGGAAAAACAGTCCCTGAAGAATGCCAGTGTGTAAGAGGTGTCCTCACTTTCGAGAGCACCCACATGCTAAACTGTGCTGTGTTTCAGTCTAGGAGCAATAGGTTACAGTCAAAGGGCACTTCCTTCCCAACTTACCTAAAATACTGCAGTATAATTTACAAAGACAGGTCACTGACTCTATTTTTTTCTGTGGTAAATACAGTAAAAGAGGTAGAGGGATTCTGGCCTGCTTTGTTCATGGACGTTTTGAAATCGTGTGTGGAACTAAAGGTGCTAAATTCTTCAACAGGCAAGAGCTTTGAGCATTTTTTTTTTCCAAATACACCTAGGAAATCTGCAAAAAGTGTGAAATACAGTGTACTGTAATTTGCTTTTCAAGCCGTAAGTTATGCCTTGGAGGTTTGTTTTAAGTTTCATAGGCTTTGCTTATATCAGCTGGAGAGATTGACTGGTGGACATGGCTTGTGAGTGATTCCACACAGTGAAGCTTCTAACAGGAAGACCTTTTACCTTAGTTAGGTGCTGTTTGCACCATCTCCACTAAAGAAGAACTTAAAACCCTTATTTCAAAACTTGCGAACATTTTTAGGTATCTATATTGATACATGTTCGTTCAAGCCCCTTCTTTTCGTTCAGGGTCCAATTTACCTCTACCAGCTACAGTTTGGAGGTAAGAAAAATCATGAATTTGTCTTCTCTCAAAAAAAAATGTTGTTATTAGAGACTAACACAGAAAAAGACTAGCTTTATAAAACTGTGATTTTGTTAAGAACCAGAACCCTAAGCTTGAGTGACAGTTCAAAAGATTTCAGATTTATTGTTGTATGAAGCTCAGCCCTAACCATGCCCAAGTCAGAACGTGGACTCCACAGCCCAACTTTGCCTAAAGAGATACAATCTTGAATTTACGTATTCCAAAGGATTTATTTGCTTTCTGTATTTTTCCATTGTCCTTCAGCCAAGCTCAGGAAGACCAAACTTGTCTTTCTTAATATCATGTCTAACATAAAAATCTAGAAAATCACCATAAAAAAAAGAAAGAAAATTACTCAAGCAACTTCATGTACCTTCTTTAGACTCCAGACAAAAGAGCAAAAAGACCATAAACTTATTCTTTACCCTGAAGCTGAGTTTATTTGAGTATAACGTGCTATCGTGTTATCATCATTAAACTTAAAAACAAAACCAGGGACTGCAAAAGTTAAAGGTCTTGAGTTTGCAGCAGAAGTTTTATGCTGTTGCTTGGGTCTGTAGTTTAATAGTACACATGTAAATGTTGGCATAATAATTTCCAATCCCTAAGGTTATTTCTAATTAAGATGAAGAAAAAAAAAATCGTTGACATGAATGAGATCTTAAGTGGATCAGAAATCAAATCCTGAGATTAATGGAACTGAAGAGGCTGAATTTGAATTTTGGCGACTATTAATAGTGACTGAAAGAGACTTTCTTCAAAGCCACATTTCTCTGGGGTAGCTTAGAGTGGGCCAGACTGAGTTGTGTTCAAACACTGAACTGCATCTTACTCATCTCAAGTTGTTCTTTTGACTTAAGAAGAGCTAATTCCAAGTTACGGTACTGCTGGCTGTGAGTATCATAAAGCCTTGTTGTGAACTCTGTTTATTCAGGATGCAAGATAAGGCCCTCAGACACATGGTGTGAACTGTGGGGTTGTCACATGCAGGGACAGGAGTTGGACTCAATGATCCTTGTGGGTCCCTTCCAACTCAGGACATTCTATGATTCTATTATTCTATATTGATGACTGACGGGTAAAAGTCTTCATGGTGGAATATTTTATCGTGTGTCTTTTCTCTCAATTCCCACCTCTGCAGAGACACTAAAATTTCAAGAGGGCTTTTTTTTTCCCCTTTTGTCCCATGCTTTCTTCTGTTTCTACTCTTTTTCTGAAAGCATAATTTATTTATTTGTGTGAAACTATGTGTAAAAGGATTACCTTGTTAATTGTTTTTTTATAGTGCAGTTAAAAAAATGTTATGCTTAAATAGGTTCTAATGTTTTAGCTTTGAAAGTTGCTGTATTTACTGCCATAATAGAGACATTTTATTAAGATTTTTTTCTGTGGAAAAAAAAATCTGTTGTACATCTTTTTCAATACATTCCCTGTGCAACAGTCTCAATTTTATCATTTTCTAACCTCTAATACTCCGAATACCTGTTCAATCCTATGTTATAATGTATGAACGTAATTACTGATGCTGTGATACAGGAAGAGTTTGGTTGTTTTGTTGGATTATTCTTTTTGTTTTGTTTTTGTCAGTGTCGTGACTGTTATTAGTTATATTTCAATAGGACAAAATTTTATACCAAAAATTTTGCTTCATGAAAGACTTCAGAACTTTATTAGTTTGACTATGGAGGCGGTGGAGAGGTGAATTTTAGTCATTCAACTCTCTGTTTTCTAGCTTTTTTTTGCACTTTCAAATGTGCACATAATTTTAACAGTGCATGGTGTACATGTGCCAAATTCCAACATCCTGCTACATCTGAATCATGTTTTGATTTTGGAGGGTTGGTTTTTTTTTACAACACGGGTTTTTTATTTTTCTTTCAATTTCACATGATGCAAAAGTAGGTGGCATGGATTTTCTCAGGCTCTCCAGAGAGCACCACCGGGCAGGAACCAGTTATGGAAAATCTCAGCCAACATAAAGAAAAAAAAAAATTGAGAAAATGAAAACAGGTTATAATTTAAACTAGAATATCAAGCATCTTGACAAACAGACCCTAGGTTATAGTATAACAGTTTGTTCAGGAGCCAGATGATAAGCAAACCTTTTCATGCCATGTGATGGGCACATCTTCCTAACCCAAAAAGAACTGTCTTGTAGACTACCGTTTGGATAGCCAGATTTCAGTCTTCTCTTAAGTTTTGTATCACCTTTATGAAAACCATAAGTGACTAATTTATTAAGCAAGATTTTTAAAAAAAAGGGGGGTGGGTAAGCATAAAAGAGGAAAGAAACTCAGGCCAGTCCTTCAGATGCACAGGAGCTCGTGCATGCCATCTTGGTTTGTTTCATTCTAGAGGTCACCTGTTTCTCTTTTCCTTTACTTCAGTCTCTACTGAAGTACCAGAACTATCTCCTCGCTGTACAGTGATATTCATTGGTTGTGCTTATTTTAACCTTCATCTCTCCTTTCTCCACCCTCTCCTTTTGCCTTTTTATTCTTCATGATTGTATAATCTACAATGAATAGCTAAATTGGTATAAACCTGACTTAAAGCAAGTTAAGTGCACCTGTGTCCTAGGAGTAGTTCTATTGCAACTAGATGGATTTCATTGTGACTGGGTGACCTGTAGTATAAAGCTTGCTGATGCAGACGAGACGAGACAAGACACTGGGGCCACTGGGAGAGAGATGGCAGTGATGGAAGGGCAAACAATATGTAAAGTGTGCAAGGAGTAGAGTAGGAGCAACGCAGAGATTGTGCCAGAAGCCCTTCCCACAGCCTTTGGCTGCGTAAGGTCTTGTGCTCCTTGTACCAGTATGTCCTGGTTTTGTCAGCACTTCTGTGTCAGCTCGGAGCAAGTGAGAACCAGGTGATCGTGATCTTTTCCTTCTGACATCGCGCCTTCCACCAAGGAAAACTCTGGCACAATAAGGAAACCCTTCCAGAGGCTCTAATGAAGCTTTCAGAGTCGCTTGTATTTTACTGAAGGTTAGCATTTTATCATTTGTTTGTGAATTGAGATGTATTTTCCAAAACCATACAGTAGCTGGATAGAGCAAGTCATTTCTGGGGGGGTCCATGCTTACATGAAAGTACAATGTTTCTTCCAATTATGCTTGTGAACTGCTGCGTTGTGGTGCTCTACTGTTGCGGAAGGCACATTGAGAAATGGCTTGTAAATAAATAACAAGAAACTAAAAAAACCCAAAATATTATGCAGAGAGAGGAATTAGCTCAAGTTATTAAGAGTGGTGCATTTTCAGTACAGCACACTGGGTATGGTTGACTACCAATGCAGTCTTGTATTTCGAATAACCAATTTTTTTACTTTTACGATATGTCATGTAAAGTAAATACTTCATTCAACATAGAATTTATATTTTCATTTACCAATATATACCAACTACTGTTTGGAACAATAAAATTTGAATACTAAAGGAAAAAATAAGAGTTCACATACTTTGGCAGTAATTTGAGTTCTCAAATCATGATTTTCGGGGAGGCACTTCATTTCTCTGTGTTTCCTATTCTTTAGTTCAGAGCTGAAGATTCATGCAGTTTTTCTGTGCCATAGGTCTACATATGACTTGAGATACATTTTAAATTGTTGATTTAAAAAGAAAATTTGATTTAATAGCGTGTGGGTAATTTTAGGCAAGTTTGTTCTGTGCATGTTCGTATAAATGTTACGGGGAAAGGGCACGCACATGGCTTACGTTTCAAAGTAGATGCTTGCAGTTACATATTAATTTATTTTGAAAAGCTGTTATGCTCCTTCTTATCCTCAGAGAATGTAGGGAAAAATTTGAGCTGCAGCCTTAGTAGTCTATTCTCATATCCATTTCTTTTGGTCTCTTATACCTCCTCCCCTCAAGGAAAATATTAAGGAAGTTGATTTTTGGATACAAATTTTTACTTTAGCTTGTTTTCCTCATCCGCTCGTCCTTTCCCTCTCCCTTCAAAAGCAAGTCCAAAGAGAAAGTTGGACGAGTGGTTTGTATTTTATGCTCTCTGTATGCTTTATCCTGTGTATCAAAGAGACTTTGTCATTTGGGTACCAGAGCAAGTTGTACTGTATAATATTAAGTGGGTAGAACCTGGGCTTAAAGTGGAATAACCTGAGAATCTGTTCCTTTATGAACAGTTTTTCTTTTCGTTGTTCTTATACAGCATTGTTTCAAGCACATAAAATTACAGTATATGAATTTATTAAGCTTCGTTAATATTCTCAGCAGTTACTCAGAAGATTGCTAAACACTATTTCGTTTGTGTTTTCTTTGGTTCTCATTGATTTTCATTAAAGTTTCAAATACCATAATCATCACTTGTTCACGTATTTTAACATTAGAAAGTCAAACTTACGGCTGAAACAGTAATTTCCATCCCTTACTTGCAAATAATTCTTCCTCTCTAAAATAGATTCAGAACCTTGAATCTGAACCTCCTAAATTTCCAGGCCTTGGAATTTGCACCTGCATCCAAATTTCACAAATGACACAAATTTCCATTGTATGCTAAAATCAGGAGGCAAAAATTGCTCTCTTTAGCCATTAGCTGATTGCTTATTTCAGTCCAAGTTCTGTGTTTGGAGCTCATCCTAGATCAAAAGGGTTTGTACAATCTACTTGTAAATATGAACAGGAAAATATTTCTCCAATGCTCTTCCAGCTATTGAGTCCTGTCATCTTCAAAATAAGTAATACAAGATTATTTTAGAAATGATAAAAATGCTTAGCTTGTAGTCCCAACCACACATCCCTGCACAGCTTCCCAAAACTGATGAATTTTTTTAGCAGCCTAATCAAAGGTTGGGTTTGTTTGGTGGGGGGATGGTTTTGTTGGGTTTTGTTTGTTTTCCTTCTGTTTTACCTATTGATGAAATGAGGCAAGGGAGGATTACATGGCACAGCAGTGGTCACAGAGTGAATAAGTGGCAGAGCTAAGAACTACTTGAGCTGCTTCTTTCAGTCTCTTGCACTAAGCAAGGCTGCGAAGGTTTATCTTGGCATCATAATTGATGGAAGTGATTTTTTTTTTTTTTTTCATCCAGATTGTAATGTAAGTGTATGGTATTTAATAGTTGTTCTTTGTGTTGCTGTTCAGATTCGTGGTGGTCTTTCAAGTTATGTTTATTTGAATCTTTGAAAGAGGAAAAATCATGGACTTTTAAAATAGAAATATTAGGCAATAGATAGTGTAGCTGAAAAATCAATAGTAAAGTGTAGGTGGCTTTTACTGCTAATTTAATTAAGTGTATCATGTGTAAAATTGCATTTAGACATACAGGTGGAGCTGCTTACCCTTATTGAAATGTAACTCTCATATACCATTTGAAAACAAGCTGACACGTAGCTTGCTATAAAAAATGAAATATTCTAAGATATCCAATATATCTGTGAATAAATGAGATGTGCAGAAGTAAAAAGGGAAAAAACAACTTCAAGTTGTCTAAAGAATTACATGAAGATAATAGTGAGTTTTGGAGTTTTTTTCTTTATTGATTATTCCCAGAACTTAAGGTTTCACAGTTAGATTGACAACTGAGTTATTTGCCCATACCTAGTGACTGACAACAGATAATGGAAAGGCTTTTACCATGATATAACGGCAGAGAATAATTTCTAATTTACTACTATAGTTCTCATCAAAAGTACCCCAGCAAAAACAGTAGATTTATCACTTCAATTACTGGAATTTCACATTTAGTTTAAAGAGACATGTTTCTATAATGTGACAGGCTTTACAGATCCTGAACTTCTTCAGACACTTCAGCTATCAGAGTAATCAGGAAAAGATATAAATGAAAGCAATTGTTTTAGTTTTATAACTTTCAGTGCTGTCTACTGGCAAGAAACGAAACAGGCCATAAACTGATGCTCTTTGCCAAGTCTATAAAAGGAAAAAGAGACATTCCATATCACAGTCTTTTCACTTTTTTAAAACAACTGTCTCATACTGGACGGGAGTAACATTAAAATAGTATTCAATTAATACCTGCAAATTAACTTTTATATGTCTATTTTTTTAAATTAGCCACCTAGTGATAGTAAAAGGTTATTTACCTCGAAATATATTGAGTGTATTTTAATACATTTATTCATATCGCTTCTATCCAGCTTGCATGCCTCAAGCTATGAGAGGAAACCAAAAGGTTTTAAAAAGACCAACACAAAAAATAAACAGTCAATAACGGTAGGCTTCTGTGCCCTAAAAACAAGTCCGTGTGAATGATTTTAGAGCTGATTTTAAATATTCAAATAGGTAATATTTTCTGCTTTGAGAGAAGATGAATAGTTCCATGCTTTTTCTTGAGGAGAATGCCTATAATTTCTATAATTCACCCACTTGGTCCTTCTCAGCTTGGGAAATAGCAAGTGCTACATGTAAACTGGGGACCCTGGGACACTTCTCAGGTCCCAGACACAAATACCCATGATGTGTACCCCAGCATCCTGTCAGGGAACAACTGGCCACAGTCGTGCTCCCATGTGCCCCTTTTCTTCTGCTTCCCGGCGTGCCCTGGTCCCTTGCGCAAAGACAACCTTTGATCTGAACGGGGATTTGGGATGCTCCCCAAAGCGGGCCCCAGGGCAGAGCACCAAGGACCAAAATGCTCGTGTGGTGGTGTGTGTTGTGGCACCCTCCGTCAGTCAGCTTAAATGCAGTAAATATATACATATCTATCTTTGTGGAGTACCGTGCTGTACTTCTTACAGCAAGATAAATCAGTGCAGCGCAGGAGGTCTGATCTGTCTCTAGGTTTGCTTCAGGAGATTTGGATCTGTCTCCAGATAAACAGCCTTTAGCCTCACGTTATGCTCATGCACACAGACGTTACCAGTTCTCCCAGAAATTTCGCTTTTGCAGGCAAGCCTTGGCAATCCCTCCCATTTCTCATTAAATAAGAGGCATTGAAGGAAACTTTTATAAAGGATCTCTACCAGAGAAAGTCTGCACGTTTTCACATAGGATTCTTAGTTCTTCTGCAAACAGAGTCATTACTGTTAAGTACAGTCTTACTCAGAGGTGTTCCCATCTCCTTGCAGACCAGGAGTGGGAGCTCAGGACTAAAAATCAAACCCATAATTTAATTAATTCTGAGTACAGACTACAGGAGGCTCTCAGTGGTGTGCCAGGTCAGGTGTGCTCCATTACGTTACCCACACAAAGGTGCTGGTGTAGCAAAGCACCGTAATAAAACCTCACCAACTAGCCAAAGCGGTGGGGATTTTCCCGCAGCTGTTGCAGAATTCATAAGTAAGTTCACACAATTATGATATTTGATATAAATAAAATGCCATCGCACGTGGGGCCTCTGAAACTGGTCTGATGATTTCTAGAGTGTAGCTTCTACCACAGAGCATGCATTCACTTGAAAAAGAGGAGTTTATCTGTTGTATCATATGTGAAAAAGTGTGCTTATTTGCGGTTTGCTGTAGAAGTAGAGCACCCGAGTAGTTAAGCCAGCTCTACAATTTTATTGCCTGTTACAGTTGAATTTTCAAGAAAGGCTGTGATTTAGATCACAGAAAGGAAGTATCTAAATGCTATATAGGGTGTCAAACGTGCATAAGTGATTGAGCACATCTGTTTATGAGGTACAATACTTGAGCGATAACGTTTATGAGGAGTTCTATTAGGGTGAGTAACGTAGCTGCAGGTTAAAAGACCGTTTGGATTACTTTTATATCCATTGATTTAGAGTAGATCTTATTATAATAGATTGGTCACACATTCTAGTATTTTTTTATTTTTGTTTATTTATTCTTACAGAGGCCAGGGAGGAGGTTTTCATTACTTCTGTGCCAATGAAGTTCTAACCTCTCAACCTTAAGAAAGCAAAGTAAGGGACTGTAAAATCCCAAGATGACATCCCTAAATGAACCCGCAGCTCTTCATTGATTTATATAGATTCTTCCTCTCAAAATTGAAGGTAGCAGTGTTTTGGCACATGATTAGCATTTTATTTATAATATTCATAAAGTAGTAATTCAGACAGTTTAGCAGCGGAAGTGCTAAGCTTAAGTTAAATTTAGGATAAGTGTTTTCTTAACAGAATTTTTTCAAATAATTTAATCTCACAGTCATGTAGAATGGCAGATGTTTGCAAATCTTAGTGTAAAACTGATTGAAATATTTTAAGAAAACTGAAATAATGTCAGTGGCAAAATTTATTTTACCAAGTGCAGATGTAAGACATCAAGTTCTCAGACTGATGGCAGAATTAACAAAAAACACCATCTGGTTCAATAATTATCTGAAAATACCCATATTCTTGGATTTGTTTTAATACCACTTAGTTCCCAGCTTTATTTTATCTGTGTTTGCACACCAATGAGACTAGATTGTGCAAAATGTAGACTACTTCCATCTGATCATTTTTAAGAAACAATGTGTTTTTGCATGAATAATGAAGCTTTGAATTGTTACTAAACAAGCAAATTATTTGCGTATGTGTCACATCGGTTATCAAGTTTGCACATGTGACAGCTTCAACAGCCGTCACATAAAATGCATAGAGCTTGTAACCATATGTTTTTGCTTGACAAAAAGCTAAAACTCAAGATCAATTTTCAATATGGAATGCACAAATTAACACTTTAAAATGCACCACAATATGTACGGCTTGGCAAAATTTGCAGAAATAGCACGTTTCTAGATATTAACTGATATCTTTGGATTCGACCTTAAGGTATTCAATCATTTTGATTAAAAGACTGATTTCTCATAAAACCACAGTCTGTTGGAGGCGCAAAGCCAATGACATTTGAGCATTCATATATTTTCATAAACTTTGAACAATGTCAGTGAGACACCTCTTCAATCTTGGCCACACAACAGCAGGGTATTCAATCTTTCTTTAGCTTAAGACAGAAAATTTGAATATCAGCATAGGGTTATTAATGTGACAGTTCACATGGCGTGCACCATGTTGATTCTTAAAAAGCAGATCTGTGGAAGGTATAGAGCACTCTGCTTTGCACTCTTGCTGTTAAAAATCCAACGGAAAGGCTTGAAAAGCATTTTCATAGCTTGATCGTTGCACTTTTTAGTAGTAAAACAGGAAGAAAATTGACTACGGTTTTACACCTTGAAAGTTACTGGTATTATTTCTATCGTTATATCATCTGTTGTGTTTAATATGAAAGATGTACAACACAGATCTCGTAGTGTATTATCCGATTCTTTTTGTTTGTAAGAAATAGCATTAGCAAGTGACTAAACAGCCACGCAGTTAAATATTTTAGTTACTCCACCTCCCCATTTTTCTTGGCTGAATTAATGTCTGTCAGAGTTTATAGCATTCCAAATAAATAAATAGGCCCCCCCCCACGCTTATTTCTTTAAATTCAGATTTTTGAGTAATGTAATGTTGCTCAATGTAAGCATGTCACTTTACATTACATCATGTTGTAGGTCAGATGCAATGCAACTTTTTATGATGCATTGTAAATGACAAAACATGCCGCAATATGTGATATATATTGGTACGTGCCCCTGATAACATCGCTTTTTCTTTAGAGTGTTGTCGCCTGAGCAGCTTGGGAGAAACCAGATGGGCTGCGAGGGGAAGATGAGCAATTCTGTCTTGCCCAAACTGCAAATGTGACAACACACTGTTAAGACAGGCGACAGTGAGGTGCATGTGTTAATATGAGACAAGGCACCCGCAGATGTCCCAAAGTTTTCGTTTAAAAAGCCCTGCTAAACAAACAAAACCCAGAATCTCATCCTATTTCAGTGACAGTGGGAAGATCCGCAATTACTGTTGTGCAAAGCAGGGAGGGGGGTGTAGAAGTCTGGTTGGTTTCAGATCCATGGCAGCCTGCTAAGAAATACCGATTATTCCTGTCCAGGAAGAAACAGGGATTGTGTTTTACAATTCAGTGTTCCAGTTCCCTCAGCAATTCCAAATTTACTGTAATAACGTAGGATGTTGAAACCTGTTACAATCCTCTAGCACATCCAGAAGCCTTTGCTCTCCGCTGAAAATGAGCCGTAGCCGAGATGAAACTTGTAGGATTTTCAACAGGGAGCAACATTACATGACTAATGTCATTTTCAGTTTAAACTGTAGGGGAAACCCAGATAAGCATAATGTAACTAAAAAATACCGGGATTTTACCAGGACATCCTTATTTTTGGAAAATGTGCTACAGGAATCTGCCAAAAGTGTCTCATCTGAAAAATTGCACAGCATTTCCACCTGCATGGTGCCCCACGGTGATAGCAACAAATGTAGCGAAAAGTCAAGATTCATAATGGCTCGAAATGTCCTAGTTTGCGGAATAAAAGGCCTTTGTTCCATGGCATTGTGACCATGTGTGTGACTTGTTCAACATTCTGCTTTCCCTACTATTAGTTTACTCTCATTGTGTCTGTAGACGGTGAGCCCTTTCAATGGGCCGCCTCCCTCAGCTCCTGTGTTTGTGCAGGGCCCGGCACAATACCCCTAAGAACAATTACGATATATAAATTGTAAATAAAACGGTACTAATACTGTTTGCCGCTATGCAGGGGTAACTTTTCGTTGCTGACTCGGAGGCAAAAGCAGCATGAAGAGGCTCATCATTAACTTTTCTGTGCGGCTGAACCTCGTCTGAATGAGGAATTCTCTCCCAGCTCCACCTGCCTGTGATTAACGAGGTTGTGGGCATCACCTTAGATCCCCAGGGCAATTTGTGGTGCTGGTTGCAACCAGTGTTACCCATTCATGTGTTTGGATGTGTGTGTATTTCTTAATCGATTACATGCCGTTTTATTGTTTTGAGGTTGGATGGACTCGATTTTTCACAAATGGAAAGATTGCACACAGTTACCTAAATTGTAAAAAAAAGTAGTAAATTACAACCAGAAGCCTGTAAAAAATGATCGTGTATATTTGGAGGGGTACGGCTATGTATTTTTTTCCACAAAATTACCCGAATTTTCTTTCCATTTGGTTTTCAGCCTTACCTCATATTGTTAGAACACTTTACTTTATTCTGCACCTTCTCCTGCCGGTGTAGTTGAACAAGTTTTTCAGGGAAGTTTTTTTGAGAGTTTTGAGTTTGGTTCTCTTCAACGGTAGAAAAGTGAAGGCATAGCAAAAAAAAAAAAAAGGCAGTAGAAAATCATTTGGTGCACTGGTTAAAAATACGTTAACTTGAAGAAGAAAGGCTGTTGGTTTATGTTTTTGAGGTCTTTATTGAAGCCTTCTAGCAGTGAAGGGTTTTCTTTCTTTTTCCCTGTACTTCTAAGGAGGATGTCGCTATATAATGAAAGAATCTACAGGACAAAATCTTTCCTATTTTAACACAGATACCATGTCACTGCCTCTCCTCTACTTGTGCGACTGTGTTGAAAGCTGTACGAATGGCTGATCTGTTTCAAAAGGCCATATTTTCATTCTGAGTAGAGAATAACTGTGGGAAGACTAAGAGCTTCTTGATGATGCTTCTTTTTCCGCTAACTTTTCTTCTTCCTTGTTCAGCTGCAGTAGAAATTGGGTGGGAATTGATAATCCTTTAGGAATGTAGCTTTTGACACTTATCTGGTGGATGATAATTAATGCATTCCAAGAGGACTATCATAGTGGACTGTAGTTATAAAAGAGTGACATTCCATTTACGTGGAGTGAAACTTTAATATATGGTTGTCTCTACCGTGTATTTTTAGGAGAAATCTTCCACCTTTCAGCTCCAGTCAACGTAGCTCCACCCGGTCCAGCTGTAATGGGAGCAATTGTAGGCACAGGCAGTTTTTACCAGTATGTTACCAAGCCTGAAAAGCATAGAAAAACAAAATATTGTTGTAAACACAGCATGTATTTAATTGTTTCTGAGAAATTCAGGAAGAAACATTTTCTCTTTTTTGACTTCATGAGGAGTAATGTTTGCAAAGAATTTGAAGTAGAGGATGAAGGCTGTGGGCAATGGGATTAATACAGATATTTGGTTTTTGTAAGCAGCATTTTTAATATAAACTCTGCTGTAGTATCACAGTAGAATGAAAATTTTGTAGACAGGTTACTCCAAACTGGACTGTCTTTAAAAACTGGGTCAATTGCAAATTGCTGTATACCTTCACTAAGAAAATCAATATTTTTATCATTTATGGTAATGCTTTTGGGTGAGGTTAGCTGATCTGCTCTACTGTCTGTCAGAAGAATGTATGAGAAGTAAAGCAGCCACTTTTCCTGAAGTCAGTGGTATTTAGGAATAACTTGCATGGCCCATCATCATATGGGACTGGAGTTTGTCCCCCATCATGGGTCTGGGGAACATTTTGACTCAGTTGAAATGCCCAGTTTCCTTCTGGTTTTGATCAGTTGTAATTTATTAGGAGATGCATGTTTTTTGCATCCTGCTCATCTGGGTGTTCCTGCTCCGGCAGGGGGATTGGACTAGATGATCTTTTCAGGTCCCTTCCAATCCCTAACATTTTGTGATTCTGTGATTTAAAATAAAGGATCTTGAGGAGGATGATAGCTATAAATTATTGCCTTTACGTTCCAAGCGTAATAGAACACGGTATGGCAGCATCAAAAAGGCTTTTAGCGATGATATCGTACATTGCTGTACAATGAAGGTGGTTTTTATAACCTTAGAGCTGTAGCCCACTGTGCCTCAAATGCAGAAAAGTAGGTGAACCTGGTGGGTTGGACTAGATGATCTCCAGAGGTCCCTTCCAACCCCAACCATTCTGCAATACTGTTACTATACCTTTGCATTTGTACTTCGCTCTCTTAACTTACTCTTATGAAAGAAGTGTCATTAGCCACCAGCCGTTTGTCAGGATGGGCTTTGTTTTCTGTTTCACTGCGCTGACTTGTGCATCACATCGCAGGTGCTGTATGGATGCCAACATGCTCGCTGTACTAATCCAAAGCAGCATCCCTATCTCTCCAGCAAGAAAAACTCCTTTCTAATATTTCATGAATATGTTCATTTGGTTCGGTATTTGGGTTTATTGCCTGTTTGTGTGGTTAACTACCTTTTTGTATGAACTACTGCCAATCTGCAAAAAAACATACTGAAAAATAAATCAAAGATGTCAGGCAATTCTCAAAACTACATGAATAGTTTCAGAATCAAAGTATTCTGTAAGGTACCCAACTAGAGGTCACACTCCTCCAATGCATTCTGATGCACAGCAAAGATTACATAAATGTTAAATAAGAAGAATACCATCTTTAAAAATACATTGCATTTATATAGAAAACAAATTTGTGTCATTGAGTTGTAGATGTAGGAAATGGAAACAATTTATAGGATCCCCTAGTTGAGCCCACATGAGGTACAAGATTACTGAATAAAATAAGTTTTGTAGTGCTCTGTCCAGTCTTTGCAGTAAAAAACAAAGATCTATTTAAATAGAAATTTTAAATAGGTTCAAAAAGAAAGAAAGTGTGAACATTTGTAAGAATGTAAACTCAATATTTATAAGAATCAGAAACTCCTTCAAAATGTCTTGGTGCAAAATATATCATAACACTGGAGATTATGCAGGGAAGAAGTTGTATTTCAATCATTAAAAGCTTAATTTTCACCTCAGTAAATATATTTTTTTCAATGTGCTATTTCATAGCACAGTATGATCCTGTTTATATTTTGAATCTCACAAGTAAAGGTGTTTTTTTTGTCTTAAAGTATCTGTTCAACAGTATGTTAATAATAACTCCGATCTCAGCTGACATATGTTGCAGTTCTTCCTTACAAATCAGTATGCCCACAATGAATTTACGCTTGTTGGCTGTATGATGGATGCAGCCCTGGCATTTTAGACAGGGCCAGATTGGAAATTCTTGGGCACTCCACAGGAAATCTTTTGTACTGATTTCAGTGGGGTTTGGATTAGACCTATAGAACTTTGTATGAAGGGCAGTCCCAAGGCCGTCTTCAAGACCAGACTTGCGTGCTGCACAGATTGCAAGCTCGCGATTGCTCTCTGAGGGACGACCAGAGCCCGCCTTTAGGTTCTGGTGTGCTACCACAAGCCCGATGGATTAACACGTTACCGGGATGCCTGGCTAGGCCGTCCTTGGGTGTTGTGGCAATTACCTGAGGAACAGAGCAAAAATAAGTACCGTGAGCACAATGAATGTGGAAGATATTTTCAAACTGAGAGGAATCCTGGAACAGATAAGTCAGCAAAAGTCTCCTTGACCTCCCATTGTTTTTCACAGCAATATTATTCTCTCTTTTTATTTTGCCCTTATTCATTACATCTACATATTGCTGCCTTCTTTGCACTTCATCTCCTTTTTATCTGGCCCCATTGGAGGGCACCATGACAATTTGATTGATGTTTCTTGGCCCCTCGCTTCTAAGAAATGAGGGTTGCAGTATGCTGGCTTTTTGACATCGGGGAAATAGTCCTAGATAACTCTGCAGATTAATGCAATAAAAGTAGCGTGGTACCTAAATGTTTAAAAATATTTCAGGTGAAAAATCAGTCTCATCATCACCATAATGGCCCGTTCTCTCCTCTTCCAAAAAAAGTAAACAAAAAACATTCATGCATATGCTACGTCTGGCTTGATTTCTTCTTCTCCTTCAGTTTTTAGGTCGAAATAGTAGTAATGACTAATAATATAATGGCTCCAAAACATTTATTTCTTATCTCAAAAAGGGAGTTAGTAAATTTATTCTTTAACAAAAGGACATCAGTTTTAAAGTGTATAGGGAAAATGTATCAAAATATTAATTAGACTTTTGTTTTGCTAGTTTGCATTAGACAGATGGAATTCTGATCTTTAACAGCATCATGACTCATGAAACTGCTTGTGTACTAAAATGCCATTATTAACACAACAGTAGTTTTCAGCAGTTGGTAATTATTGGCATAATTAAACATTTATCAAGAAACAAGTATTTATCATTCATTAAACTTTCATTAAAAATCCATCTTAGCACAAGCTAGATTAGCCAGTGATTTTCAAGTGATAACTTCTTAACTTCTGGCAGGAATGTAGAGCATTTTGATAGCAAAGAAAGTATCGTATAATGCAACCTTACAAGTTTTTTAAACAGTTATAACATTTCAGATTTAGGAATGTTATTTTTAAGCATTCTATAGCACTCAGACAAGAAAATACTTGGATATTTTCTGTAGGGTTTACCAGGTTGGGCAGCTTTTAACAGTGTATTTGGGAAAACAAGATGCCCTTGACCATGAAAAGCCAGTGCTAAGTATGCATTATAACTGCATTTACATGACTTAAATTCCATGAAAGCTTAATATGTTTACATATATTGGGACATTGACATTTACTTTTGTGAATGGACCATCTCATAAAATCTGCTTTACGGCAATGCAAAAAGGACGAAATCTCAGAGTAGATGTTTGTAATTGGGAAATCTAGAAGAGCTGTCTGGTCCTGATATAGTATTTTCCAACACTTAATACTTCTTGTCCCTAAAGAGGAAAATATGTATATTTTGTTATTTAAAAGAAGGAAAACCATTAGATCTCTGAAAGATTTTGGGTTTATTTTGCGGAGTGGAGTATCAGACATTATCCCTGCTCTGTTCAGTTTTGACTGATTCATTTAAATGGCAGATTCAGGGGGGTTTTTTTGGCCATATTTAGGTACGAAGAAAGGTAAAGTGTGTGAATTTCAACATGCAGAAAAATAAGGTTAGTCAGTGCCTTGTAGTTCTTTCTCATTCCAGTTTTCTTATTTAACTGCTTTCAAGTCTTTTCTCCTTGGTTATTTGTTATTTTCCTCAGTTCTCATCTGCCATTCCCACTAACCCTTATTATCGCAGCAGCACTGGCTTACTTAATCTTGTAGCTACCGATTGGCTGTTTTACCTCCCAGCCCTTTGTTTTCTCTCTTGCTTATAGGTATGGTAGGATAAATTACTTAACCCCTCCTACACAGTCGCTGTTTTGCAAGAGGTACCAATTTGGCAAGGTTAGTGTAAGTTTAAAATGTTCTAATGTGATTGTCTAGGTTGTGGTGGAGAAAAAACAATATTCAGTGAGAAAGACTGTCTCGGGAAGCTCCTTCACGTACATACGAGTGCTTCACATCTTAGCCCGTATTCAGCAACTTTGTTTGTGTTTTCTCTTGGGCAAAAAATTTACTGTATCAGTGCTTTTATGTCACAAGAATGAATTGAATTCGTACCCTTTAGTGCAAACAACAATAGACAGAGTGGTAACCTAGTGGAAAACAAATAGACGCCCCGTCCCTTTTGGGGATTCAGAGAGGTTCAGAAGGATGGAGCTGACGGTAGAGAGGTGGCAGATAAAAACAGGCCGAAGCAGGAAAGAATCCCGCGGTCATTTGTTACCATGCCATCTTCATAGTGTTTGCTGAACCAAGGTGCAGAGTAATGATTCAGACAAATGATGTTAATAATAATAGCTGGCCCTTTGGCAAAAATGGAATACCTAGTATTGCAGCATGAGACCTAATCAGATTCTCCAAAACTTGCTTCAGACTGATAGAATTTTTTGTCATCAGGTTTTCCATCAGTTGATTCTCCTTGGATACTGTATTTTTAAAGAAAGCAAAGTGATAAGCAATTATTTTCCATCGGAGAAAAGAACAAAAAACAACAACAACAAGATTTTAAATATTATTATATTTGATGTATAGATTAAGGCTAGTTTTAGAACACTATTATTTCTAGGGTTTTTGGTGGAATTTGATCTGTTAAAATTAAGAGTATATGCAAGATACTTCTAGCAATCATGGACTACTTCGTCACATTTTGAAACTTTCTGGAGTTCGCTGTCTTTTCATTTTCACATAATCAACAAAGAATTTGCCTTATTTATTGTAAGTGAATAGTAGCAAGTATGCTTTACAGTGGTTTTTGTTGCACACAGAGTATCACCAGTAAAAGTGAGCTCCATGTGAAGCCTAGCTATGGATTTTAAAAGGGGGGTCATTGTTAGTACTGCTGATCCAACGAATTGCTTTGATCTGTTGTTACGTATTTGTACATAAAAGAACATTTTCATCCAAAAAAGCTCACTAGCCATTTTGTACTGTTCAGATATGACATGGTTTTGTTGTTCTTTTTAATAATACCTGCAGGTTTTAGGCATATAGGTTGCAATTATTTTTATTAGCTGCTGTTCCGTTAACAACATAATCAACATCTGTTTTAATCTAAACATCATCAGACTTATTAATTAGGTACATTTTGGCATCAATTTATCACTTATGCTTTGACACTTTCGATACTTGAAGCATAAGCTATTATGTATAACGAAAAAAAATAAGTATGATTTGGAGTCAATGTTATACATCATCTGTAGGGGACAATTATGTTGGCATGTGGGAGGTTAATGTACACACTCTAGATTCCTTTGCTTGATTTGCTGTTTCTTCTTCATAACTCTAGGTAAACAGTTTGTGCTGCCATTTAATGCACAGGTTAAGTGTAGTTGCAGGCTATTATACATCATTAGAGTAAGTAATATTCAGCTGTGGAAGAAAGATGGAAGCTTTTCACTTGTAGCCACTTGGACATTTCATTTTTCATCTAGTATGCCAGTGCAAAAATTAGTTGTGGCAGGCCTGATGTAATTTATAGTCTGGTACCCTGAAATTAAGCAATGAATCACACCATTTTGGCTGATTAGAGTTAATGCATTTTTCCCAATGACATATTTTGTAAAACAATGCAGTTTATTCTAAACTTTGCCATATCAGACCTAGCCATTTCTCATGTCAACCTGTGCAATGGATTGTGCCACGTACAGTGCACTCTATCACCAGATTTCTTTCGGTATTGTACTGTCATTATCTTCCAGTTTAAAGGGATAGCCTTCCCTTTCTTCCCTAATTTTCTCACTAGAAAACATGAACTTTCCCTCCCTCTATCCCCCACCCTCCATTCTCCTACCAGACAATTCAGAAACAAAACCCAGAGTAACGCAATTCGATGCAGCTTGATTGAAAGCGCGGGGTGTAATGATCAAGTGAGTAGAGACCATTGGATTGTGCCTCAGGCCTTCGCACTCTGGATCTGGTCAATAACAAATTTATTACTAATCAAATCCAATAAATACGAAACAGCATACATTTCTTTTTATTTGGCACCTGACTGGTCACAGACTAATAATAAAACAGGTGAGTCAGGGACTGCCTTTCGGAAGAAGGTGCTGTAGCCGATGCGTACAGCTCTTATAGCTCCTGTACGTTACAAGCAGACGGTCTGTCGCCAAGAAGCCTCGTTGCCTGTGTCTGATTAGTGGTGGGCATCGTGTCCCACTTGCCCGCGGAACATATTAACGATGCCAGCTCTTGAGTTTGGAGAATTCTGTTAGCTGAGATACTTTGTGATAGGGAGAGGTATCGCTGCAGAACAGGGTGTATAGGTATTAGTGTCAAGAAGGATAATGTCTTCCTTGCCCTTTCTCCTGGGTTATTGCATGGGTTACACAAAGACTGGGATGAGTTAATAGAAAACAAAGAAACTAAAGGTGTGTGGGGAGGGGAGTGGAATCGGCAGCAGAGCTGAGATGTGAATTTTACTGTTGCCAAAAATAATGTGCGACTGTTCTTTCCCCCCAAAGCAGTAACATGCATAAGAGCACATGACATAATCACTGCAGGCATCTTACACCATGTAAAACCGACAGAGACAAACAGTGCATAGCTAATGTAAAGCTGACATTCAGTATCCAGGATTTTTGTGTTTTCAGATATTTTTATGTGTGCGCGCATGAAATTTAGCTAAAACTTCTCGATGCTTCAATTTGTTACGCAGACACGTTATGAATTACAAAGTGTGTGCCAAAGGTACGAACTGAATAAAACGACTGGGAATCTTTAACGATATGAGAAGCGCAGCTTATGTAGCTTGAAAGTCAGGTAGTACAAAAATTCCCTCTTTCTCAGCTGCTGGAATCCCTGTATTTTTGAATGGTTTATGGAAAAACCCAGCAACAGTCTCCAAGACATCGGAGAAGAAAGCGGCACACCTGCAAGATTCCAGCCTACCTTGTTCACACCCAAAGCTAGGAGAAAATGATTTATTATCTGTCCCTTGAATTTCTCTGAGCGTTCTGTCTAAACTTTAAAAGCAGATTACATTTGCGATTAAACCTTAACAAATGTTGTTTTAACTAGACTGCAATGTGTGTTATTGACAACAAGCTTTTTTTCCCCCTGAAAATCACATTGGTGCTTAGGCATGCAATTTACAAAAATGACAAGGAAGGGTGGTACTTTTCCCAAGGTGAATGTGAGTTGACTGATTAGCTGGTATTTTAACTTAGATTCTTGCAAATTACAGACATAAGAAACCCTGCAATTTATATGTACTTTAGAAGTGAAAGCTTTAATCCCATGATTCATGAAAGTAAAGTGGTAATAATTTAAGTACCATATTTTATTTATCCCTCAGAGTTGTCAGCTGATACCAGAAGTATTCTCACTATTTTTGGGTTGCTGCCTTTGGCCACCTAATTGCTTCTTAGGAAGTAAGAGGGAAATTGCTTATATAACTACATGGATTGTCTTTGGCAACGTCAAGCCAAGGCATCAATCAGTCCATCTGGGTAAAATCACAAGCTGACTCCGATATTGCTAAATATTTATACTGTCAAATACACACAGACATCCAGATGAAAAGAGGCATTCATTAGGAATGCTCCAGCTTGTCAGTTTAAAGATGTAGATTAGAGCAAAACCTCCCACTATGGTACTGAGTGCTCAGGAAAAGTCTATATTTAGCCATTCTGAGCAATAAATATCATCATATTGCCTCATTTAGGTAAATAGAGAATAAATATTGTCAAGATGATCTAGAGATAATGTAAACAGATCCCTGTTCAGAGTCTGTGTTACTAGGGTAAATTCCAGGACATTGGTGTGCTGCTGATGCTTTTTGGTTTAACCCTTTTTCTTAATTGCATTCCCCTCCCCTTTACTGTAACAGTGAGATTTGTTCCTTGCAGATGAGAAGGGAAGGGGGAGGGAAAAAAAAAAAGATAAGGTGTGGTTTCTTTTTAAACAAAAGGTGATTTCAAATTCTGAGTTATTACATTAATTAGTAGTTTTGCTCTAATATTTTCTTGGCACTGCTAAAGGCTGCTGCTGCTGCTGCTGCTGCTGGAAAAAAGAGATATCTGTAGCAAGGCTGAAGCTCATTCCAGAGTTTAACATGGGAACTGACAAAGCCCATCAGTCAGAAGAACATCACAGCTCTGAGGTTAAGACATGATTTCAAGAGTACGCCCGGTTAAGACTCATAGTGGAATTTCTTTTATAGCACATTTTTTTCTGCGATAAGATGAGGCGTATTGTGAGAATAAGCGATGAAAGATCAGTACTTCCATGAGAATTAAGTTACTGTCCTACTTCAAAGTGGGTGGCTTGTCCTGAAAAATTAAGAGTAAAATTTGTTCACTACACTACGTACACAAAAAAAGAGAGCAGAAGGATTTTTTTTGTTGTTGTTTTTTTCACCTTGTGGGGAAGGCCTGTGCTTTCCTCCAAAGAATTTGCACCTTGGAAGTTACACACAAGGAGAGTGGTGACTGACGTCAAAGTTTTAGTTAATTACACTAGATGATTTTTTAGATTAATAATTAACATCTCTCTTTATAACTAAATATCTGTAATTAATCAGCAAATCATAATGCGGAGACTAATTAACTTCAAACTCAAATCTTAACAGAAAATCCATATTACTATCCAGCATCATTAATTACTCTAGCAATCAAAGTTATCCCTCATGGGCTTTGACATAAAGCTTTGTAGGTTTATAAACCAAGCTATTATCACAAAAAGTGTTTTGAAAGCGGCTTCAAATAGCATTGTAGATAACTAAAGTATTAGATTGGAAATTTAAACAAGTTTTCCTTTTGCCTGTATTACATTATCAATAATCCACTCACTGAAACTGGGTAAGTAACTAAGAGAGTGCGCTTCACTTCTCACCATACGCATGAGGTTTTTTTTGTTGTGTTTTGGGTTTTTTTTCCCTTTTGGAGTTACAGCAGTGATTTCTGTCAAAAGATTAATTTGTCAGTGTCTTATGTGTCACGCTTTCCAGTAGCTTTTGCTCTGGTGCTATACATGCTAGTTAGCTCTTTAGGAAATGAATTAACAGCTGTTTATGTCCTGGCATTATTCACAAGAAAGTAGCCAAAAAAAAAAAAAAAAAGGCTTGAGCTTTAAAATACAAAGAAATCTTTAGCTGTTGATTAGTCGGTGTTCAATGGAAAAAAAGGACAAAGTAGGGCTGTTATGCCAAAAAACTCACCCCGAACAAATCTTATTTTAATTAGCATGGACATCACAAGTAGAAAGATTTGGAATGCGTTCATTTTAATTTTTAATAAACAGGAAAGCCAATAGTGCCATTGTAGCCCACTGAAATCCCTTAGCTGTTTTTCATTTAGAAAGTTAGGAGTTAAAATTGTGTCTAAAACCCACATTTCAATTATTTTATCACCTAATCTTCCAAGTATGCACATCCGATACTGTTCTTTTGTGTGGCAGCTGTAAAAATCGTAAGCAATTTTTACTGTCAAGAAAACTCTGAATAAATAGAGGCTGTTAACTTAGGCAGATATCTGAGGTTATTTAGTGGCAATCAAGAACTCACAGCACTTCAACTAATGGGTTATGATCAGAAACTGTTCCTAATAGCCAGCTAGACGGATCTGAATATGAAGATTTCTATAATTTTGTTGTCAGCTTGTGATGTACTCTAGTGCTAATTATTTGGAACAATTATGTTTTCCTAATAACAAAAGAAGAAGCAGTGAATTAAGCAGGCTTACCTTCAGATCTTTAGATAACAGTTTAAATGCACTTGCCATTAAGAAATAACATTTCTTTTTCCTGTATGGAGCCCTAATTATTGAAGATGCTTGTCTTTTAGAATCTACTTCTACTTCTTTTAAGCATGTTCAATGTGTCAGTTTACACTGATGACTTCAGTAACTAGTATTTTCTCAGTCTTAGGTTTATGCCTGTACCTCCCATAGACTGCTTACTTCATTTGGTTATTCAAAAACCATAATTAGCACAGTAATTAACATGTGGATCCTTCAAAGGAAGGCTGTTAGAATCATGGGACGTCTCTCATCATTCTTACTGATGTATAGATGATAAAAAGACTTAGGTTGAGGTGACAACAGGATTTGTATTACTGCACATTATCTGAGCTGCAGGGAAATTCAGACAGGGCCGTGGTCCATGGAGCCTTTCCTTTTGAAAAAAGTAATTATCCACACTGTTTCTATAATGTAACTAGGTGTTATCCTGCATTTGCAGCTGTCAAATCATTTGTTTTAAAACCATTACTTTATACCTTACGAATACTTGAAAGTTTTGGGGTTTGCACATTATCTTTCAACCAATTGCAGAAGTGGGGTGCAGGAAGTACAGCAATAAAACCAACAATGATAGTAATTTATATGAGCATAACAGATTCCTTCTTGACACTCGATTGCAGAGATGTTTATGGTAATGTTAAGTTGATGCGGTCGTAAGATTACATCCAGAAAGAAAAGGCCCAGTTTCATTTTATTTATTTTCCCCAGAGAAAATATATTTGTTTGTTTGTTTAAGATTTCAGGTAAACTGAATCTCTTGTGTTTTCAAGCCGTAGAACAGTGAATCAGCTGTTGGTATTTGAGTCTCTGTATGTTTCACATAAATGTATTCCAGTATTTCTCCGAGATGTTTACAGCTGATGTCTTCAGCTTCAATATACAGTGTTTTAAATTAGCGTATTAAGGAAATTCACATTCTTTCATTCAGCCTTTAACTTTCTGTAAGCAGTCATCCTCTTTTTCACATTTGCTGACATATGCCAGAAAAATTCAGTATTTTACCCTACAGGCAGCCCATGGGACTGGGATAAAATGGCCTCTATACATAGGGTATGACTTTATTTGCTAAAGAGGTTATTTGAAAAAGCCCTTAGGGTACTGCTGCCCTTTTGTCCCTCAAACTGGTAGGGGGAAAAATATAAAAGGAACTACACAGTAATCCCTTGTAGACAGGTGACCTTAAGCCAATTCCATACTGTAAGGTTTGTTTCCATTTAAACTAAAACCAGACAAAGAAAAAAAGCAAATTGCAGGTTTAAATCTGTTGCAGAAACATTGCAATATTTTCCTGTAAATGAGTATCAAATACAGACAAGTTTTACTGCAAATTCATAAAATTTAGTATTGTTCTATATTATTTAATGTTCTATAGATGATGTGTCCTATATTCTAGCAAAAATAACATCTGAAGACTGATGGAAATAAACAGAGCCCTGTTCATTTCAGGTAACCTGTTCAGGATTTTACTTCCCTCACTAGTGTTTAAATCCTGCAAGTACAGCCACGCATAATTAAGCAAAAGCACATGGACCTTCTGATTCCAACAGCAGCATTGATATATTAAAAATTAGTCAACATCAGGACCCAGTGGAAATAAAAACAGCAAGCGCACTTGTCCTTTGAAGTTCTTTTTTCTATCCTTCTTAGAGCTGGCCATTGACTGAAGTTAACAGAGCTAAAGCCAAACTAGATCAGAGTTACCACAGGGTCGCGGTCCCACCGTAGGTGCACCGCTTGTGATGGTGTGTTTGGTGTTTAAACCTGGGTTCGCCTGCCGCAGTTTTACAACAAAAGCCACCGTGTTTTTCTTTATGTGATGCCATCAGCTGTTGTTAAATAAGTACCATCCCAATTAGATAGTGCTTTTCAATAGGCAGTCTTCAAAATACTGTTATGAATTATGAACAGCAGCTCTGAACCTGCTTCAGGATAGTGTCTAATAAGTCACAGGTGTGACATCACTGAGCACTGTAATTAATGGGTGTTATGCCACTCCCTTGACTTACGAGTTTTTCAAAAGCTTTTAATTACTTTTGAGTTTAAGCCATTCTGGCAGAACTTGGAAGGCGCTTGGGTGGCAGCCTGTTCTGAATGAAGCTGTTCTAGCGACATTTGGAGGGAAAAAATAAAGAGCCACTCCGGTGGCTGAAGGAAAATGTTTCATCCGTTCTTCACGCCTGGTCGTCTAGAGGGAAGTTAAAGGAAACAGCTTCTGTCGACTGCTGCAGGCACTGAGTTACCGTGTTCCCTCTCTGCATCTGGGGAGGAGCTGTAAAAATTGTCGTCAAATCCACATGTTGTATAAAATAAAAGAGAGAAAAACATCTGAAAAGCCAAGAATGGCTTGAAGGGTTATCATGATGTCATCAACCTGACTTTAGGTATAGGAAAGCCGTTGTTTCGCACGTGAGTGCAGGCTTCATGTCGCGGATAAATAGAAAAAAAAAAAGCCATCATTTATCAACAATCAAGAATAAGTTATAAATGGTCACCAGCTAATCAGCATGTTAAACAGTATTCTTTAATTTCAATGCCAAAATCCAACCGCACAGGAAGAATTTCACCCCTTGTACGCACACACACCAGAATGCACATATCATAATATTAGGTTAACTCAGGTGTAAAGCTTTGTTCTCTAAACAGCTGAAGCTTCATGTCAGTGTTTGTATGCACAAAACACACATATTTCTCCATATGTTGGCACCATATTGCTGTTATCACCACAGCATTCCCTCCTCTTCAGATGATCTTTTGTTATAACATTTATTTTTGTGAGGCAAATAAAACATAGTAAATGTAAACCAATTATTTAACCAAATTACTTTGATCGTGGGAAACTGACAATTAGCGTTACAGCTTCTCAGCAGTGAGATCCACACAATAGAGCAGCCTGGAATATTCTGTACTGCAGGGTATGTCTATGTAGTGCATTTGTTTTGCGTAGCAAGCTGTGAAAGACGAGGAGAGGAGTGCAGGAGATGAGTGAAGTCCATCTTGAGGAACTATTATACTATATCTGTGCTTTGTGTCGTAAGTTGCTTAGTTTTGCTAACTGGTCGTTCATCTATTGGGACAGCTCTTCGCAGAAACCTTGATGACTGATGTCAAGATTTAAAGCATATACATGTGGGTAGGAGCTTATCAATGAATGTGTTAGAAACTTGCCAAACTACCATTTGTAGTTTTGATTTCTAGTAAATGTTGATGACGAACAGGTTAGTTCCGTTACCTATCATGATTACCCACTTTAATAGTTCTACCTTTTGCAGGTGGATTGGGGGAAAGTATTAAAATTATGTGCACTGGTACACCCACATGAGTTGGGTTTATTCTCAAAGCTTGAATGCATCAGCCCTTCCACAAAATAGCTGTGAGTTAGGAGAGCATTCTTGGGATTGTCATGCAAATGAGGCCACCAAACATACCACTTTGCTTCGAAATTGCTCTGCAGTGACAAGTAGCTTTTAAAACTGGAGCGAGGTTTTCCAAGCTAAGTGGGCAGCCCCATACATCCTCTGAGATCCACTTTCTAAAATAAGTGCCTATACACGAAGTCCTAATTCCACATCTGAGTGCTCAGATTGGCACTTACTATATACCTGTGCATCTCATTCTAATGCAGATTGAGGTGGTCCTTTGGATGCTTGAGTATTGTGTTTCTCCTACATTCATACAGTGGGGAAAAAAAAAAAAAGAAAAAACAAAACCAGAATATACATGTAGCACTGAGAAGCTGAGTTTGTTCTGGTATTCAGCACCTCTTAAAGCGAAGGTTTTGTGATACGTCACTTCAACCAGTACAAATTTTAATTAATGCTACAGCAGCTTCTCAGCAGCACTCGAGAACTTAGCCAATAGGTCATGAGGGAAAAACAAGTCCTCACCTGCCTCATGGCTCGCAGAAAATATCCGTAATCAGAAGCTATTTTAGTCTCCTTTCAGAATTGGATAAGAAAGCATGACAGACATTTCTCTCTCTTTGTAACAAAATGAGTCTGTCTCAAATACTTCTGTTGACTGTGCTCGTGAAAAAGGGTGTGGGAAGAACAAGAGAGTTAAATGCAGTGACTATCCCAGGCGAGTCAAGGCTTAGGTGGCTTTTAACCAGCATCTTAATGCCAGTTGGAAGCCAGGATGGATCTCAGAGCGCTGGCATTAAATGATGAAGAATGAGCAGAATCCAGATTTATTTTTTTAAGTCCAAAATTGTATTAATTGCACTGTGAATCAGTGGGAATTTTGTTAACGTCCTGAACGTGGCCCCAATTTTACTCATAGCCTGTGACCAGTATTGTTCCGTGTGCCGTGCACTGGAGGTAACAGCGCTGTAGGTAGAAATCACAGGGCTGTCACAGGAACGGGAATCCTTGATCTGCTGGCCAGGTAAGGATTTATAAAAGCTGATAGACACAGTGGGTACTGGATTGCTGCGATGCTAGAACAGCCGGGCCACTCAAATCCCCCGCGGCCCAGCGTCAGCTGCGTTGTCAGTGTGGTGTTGCATGTTGCCTCGCAGAAATGCCTGGCAGCCTTTTAAATACAGGTTTGAGTATCTGTTCCAAGACGTTCGCATTCGAAAATGTAGATCTTAAGGACTTCATAGCTAGTTAGATCTGCTCATTCGTGCATCTCTGTCCTCAGAAGTAGGAGCTTTCCTGGGATGACTAGTTGAATTTATGGAGAGTGTTGCTTTCTAAAGCTGGGCTTTCTGGTGTTTACTGCACATTTAGGTGGTACCCGAACTCTGTGAACCAAATTTCCCTCGGATCATCCCAGTATATAAATCTTTAAACGTTGGTGTGGATGGATGTGAAAAAAAAAAAGAGAAAATTATTTTGAGAAAGAGCTATTGCAATTGCCCTTCGGTCTTTTGTGTGTCTGTGTGTTAGCTACATTATCTCCCAACCTCTTTTTGAGCTATTATTTAAGTAAAACTTGGTGTTACATTTCCTTTTATTACACGTGCTATTTATACACAAATTGGAGCAGATCGTGATGCAGCAAAGAACTTTTTATACTGCATAGCTTGTGCAGCAAAATAGTGCATTATCAGCATTACATGCCTCAGTGAGGAATGTTTTGCTGTTTTAAATCTCATCATTATGAGAAGAATTTAGTATCTATATATGATGATTTTACTCAAAACTTTTGAGCTAGACTGTTGTCATCTAACTGAAAACGAGAACTTGTTCGTGATAATTAGACAAGGGGGGATTAATGGAAGACCCACACTATATAAACTGTTTAGATGCAATTCCGTATCAGCTAGAACATGGCTGCATTTATTTTTGCTGGCTCGCTATAAGACAATCCCAGAAATAATTGGCAATCCCCTGCCCTACTGCACTGAAACCCCTTGTCTCCAAACATGATGCAAAGTGAAGGTGATTGAAGTTCCATAAAAATGAAGCACGTGGTGTGACAGACCCATCTGTGCCAGCTTTATAAAACAAAAGTGCCCAATTTTATCATCATTGCCTTTTGTTCTGCACAATGCGACTCGTGCGCTGGTTTTATGAAGCCGGTTGAGTCTGTAAACCTCGATTTATCTGAGTGCTTCTCCTCTCCTGTGCTGGCTGTTCTCAGTCACACTGCCAGCTCCCCTGCCCCCGCACCTTCCCCGGCCCTTGTCCCCAAACAAATCCGAATTAGAACCTCCTAGCAATTTTCCAAGGTTCTGGGTTCAAAGGCTGAACTAATTTGGTTTTGAATTGCAGATCAAACGTAAACTGCAAAGGAGCATTTAATCAGTTAGGAGAAGCAAGGGGGTATGGCTTGTTTAAGTCCCAGAATCCATAAACCTGTAATGATTTTATTATATTGGCGTCAGTTTTCATTATTTTCATGAATGGGTATTCCCTGCTTAATGCACAATATTTGCATCTGATGAACCAACGAGTTTAAACATGGTTTGTTTTAATGCTTTGTGAATTTGCATTCAAATTCATCAGGAGTAATTCTATTTGAAACCACACAGGGCTAAACACAGTGGTTGCGGATCCATTCGAATGGAGATGCCGGAGTCAACCCATTAATCTACAAATCTATAGTATAATTTTTGTATGGTTGGTGGGCTTTTTTTGTGGTGTTTTTTTCTTTTTCGTGATGAGGCAGAGGGGCTACCAAGTGCATGTGTGGGAGGGGAAGTGTTGGGGAAGGTTGTGATAAATCGACCAAGGGAGGCTGTATCTTTGTTGTGGAAACCGGCCTGTGAAGGGAACATCTGAAAGACCGGAGACCGTGGTCTGAGCGTGTCTGTCACTGCCACTTGAGGCAGCTGCACGAGGAGAAAGGAAGCCTCTGAGATAAGCAGGTTTCCTAACGTTTAGGACGATAGGGGTTGTCATCAGCACCTCCCCTTCAGTCTGCAGAGTATCGAAGTTCACCCAAAGCTCGGAGCGGTGCTGGAGCCTGCATTAGTAGTTTAAGTCGTCTTGCTAAAAGCACCGCTGGCTTGGATCTTTCTGCGATCTTTTGTTAAAAAATGAATTAATAAATGCAGAAATTTCACCTCCAACAGGAACAGGGTCGTTTTGGAAGAGGTGGAAGGGGCTCTATTGTAGCAAACAGTGCTTCATTTCTTGGTGGCTGCAGAAGAAATCTGTACTTCTTTCAGTGCCTAGGGAATGGTTTTAATTTCTGTGTTCTTAATTAGACTGAATTGTCTGAAATTAAGATGTTTGCTTAAGCTGATAGTTACCAGATTTGAAAGTGTATATATAATTGTCTGAGAGTGTAAAAACGTGTGTGTATTGGAGGGGACTGCTTTGTGAGAAGAAAGATGTATCAACAACTTTTTTCCATGCTATGCATATTTCTTAAATGTAACAGAGAATTTTTTGGTAAAACTTGTTTAAAAAGCTACAAAGTATATAGTTATCCATGATGTACTTTAGCCTGCTAAGAGGGATTTCTTTATTCATTTATTTGAATAGGTGACAATTCAAAATGGAATTCAGCAGATACTTTTGAACGTGTTTCATACAGTCATTTTGCATAGTTAGGATCAGTTATTTCAGTCTGAGAGAGACTTATTTGGCTGAGGGCAGAAGTGATTTTTAGCTAACCCTGAGGACAAGCAGTGTTGATTTGATCCTTATAAAGCAGAAATTAAAGAGTCTAAGTCCCTGTTTTAAATATGTCATAGACTGAGGCTAACTAAGGGTCCAATTTAGAAAAGCATTTAAGCCTATGCTTAGCATTAGCTGTATGCTTAATTCCCAAAAGCCTGACTACAGGCCCCTTCTTATGCACTTGCAAGAATCATGATGATCAGGAGGTGTACCATCTGACATCTGTGAAATGAGCTGGTAGACTTGAGTCTTTTTCATAATGAACCAGTTTCCATCTCATAAAATTCTGTAATTGCAGATGGTATCAGTGGACACCTATGACAACCTCAGCCGAGATTGCAGCCCGGCATTCCTCATTATAGGATACATGGACACTGAACTCCTCTCTGCTCATGAGCATAGGGTTGATTCATTGACAGGGCATTATCAGGGAAATTGCAATGATGTGACTAGTGCTTCACCGTGGGTAAATGGAGTACCTCAACTCTTGGAGTTGACAATAGGCTCTTCTAAGAAATGATAATGCTGTGATTAAGACATAAAGCGGGGACTCGATACACCTGGGAGTTCTACTGTGACCCTGGCAACACACTTTTTGTTGGTTTTCACTTCTCTGCCTGAAAAGTTAGAATAATGCTTTTTCATTTGATGGTGTTATTTAGCGATAAATATGCTAATGATTGTGAGCAAATCAGGAGATACAGTTGTAGAGGCACGTGTTTAGATAAATGCCATTAGATTTTAAACGCGTTCTGTTCAGTTTGCATTTGCGAGCGCTTGTGCCGAGCGCTGGTGGAAAGCAGGCCAATTTTCCTTCCTAGTTCTGCGTTGAGGAAATCAGCTTCAGGCACACAGACCTAAAAATCTTGTATAAAATTCACTCTGTTGTGAAAGAGACCCTAAAAAATAACATGTGGAAGAAAAAAAATACAATAATTTTGGACTTCTTTCAGCTTGTTCTTTTAGATACTGATACAATTTTTGTTCTGTGTATTTTTTAATATGTGTGTTTTCTTTTTATAAAGAAAGTAATATCATTCAAGTAGCTTTAGAGTCTTTTGATTTCAGTAGAAGCGTGCGAATGGTGAACCTCAACAGGTTTTGGAGCACCAGAGCATGTACCGAAAGGCCTAGCTATGAAATCTCCCAGTAAGCCCTACCTGGGGCTCATAGCGGCTTTTTCAGTCTGTGATGGGCATGGGCTGCTCAGAAGCTCTTGAATCTGCACATCTTCAAAATGAGAGACCACAACGAGTCGTCCTGCACATTTTGTCTGTTATGTGCCAGAACTTAGGAAACTGTTACTTCACTAAACTACGGTAGCTAGAAAATAGTGAAATGTATTAAAAAAAAAAAAAAAAAGTACCTGAAATAAGAAGCCTTTAACATATGTGTCAGCAGGAGCTGTTAGTTTCTCAGTGTTTTTGAAAATCAGGTCTTCCAGGTATCTAGCTCCAGGCTTCTGTTTTATTTTTTCTGATGGGGGTGTTATCTGGTCTCTGTCTCGTCGCATATCACAAGCTTTACCACTTTCACAAAAAGGATCATACCTTCCTCTGAAATTCCGTCTACTGCACCAAAAAAACGTGAATTTCCAGCAATAGTAATAATACTTGGAGTCCACTTATGTTACCGCTCACGATGCTGTAGCACGTCCTGTGTAACAGCAGAATAAGAAGTGCATTCACTGCACTGTGCATCATGCCACAGACAAGTATACTAGGAACCATGGAGTTTTTAAAGCACTTGGCATCATTTAATTAACGTGCTTTTAAGCATTATTTGGCTTCAGTTGTAGACAGATACATATAATAAATCTTTGAACAAGTGCTATCAGAGGTATTAGCTAAGTGGCATTTAAAATATATTAGAAAAATGTGATCACTGATAATTTTTAAAATATTCCCTCTTTTTCTAGTCTAAATTAGGACTTTGGAAGGAAAAAATAAGAATAGCTGATGAAATGACCTGACGCAGTGGCAGGGTTTGTTTACTAGTCCGTATTTGAACGGGTTGCGTGCTTCAAATGATTGACAGTCATTGCAAATTCTTTGGCTTTTTAAGACTTAAGGCACCACGGTCTTGAGTGAACTTTAGTTCAGAATGGAGTTGTTTACAAAAGTTAACTAAGTAGTTGCTGCAGAATCACATGGATGTTTCACTGAACTGTTCTGGAATAGTGTGGATTTGCAGTACCAATTGTGATGACCTGGGTTAAATCGTATTCTGAATACTCTGCAGTCAATTTGTTGCACCTGGGAGCTTCTTCATCCTGGCACCTGGAAGCGGACGAGGTAGCTGGGTTGGCTTTCCATTGCTCACCATGTCCAAACATCTTCCCGCAGTATGGCAGGAATGTTCTAGTGTTTCAGCAAAATCAGATTATACTGATCCAAAAGGGACAAAAATTTTCCTCCCTCTTCAGCATTTCCAGAATACATAGCCAGACTATGTGCACTTAATTCTTCGATGTTTCCATGCAAGTCACCATTCTGATAGTTCTTGTTTCACTTCTGAATATTCTGTAGTCAAGATCTCTCCCCTAGAGAGGTCAAGATGTAATTCAATTGTATCTGTACCAGAAAAATGTGCAGCAGACATGTCTTTGAACGTGCAATTAAAAATTGCTTTGGCCGTTTTCTTTTCCTGTTTTACATTTTCAGAAACTCACATCTAATTTGATGAACACTGTCATTCTTTAAATTTCTTCAGCATTACAGTTCTCGAGGGACTTGTGTGTCAATGAATGTCATTTTTACGTATTTACTATCTCCACAAGTGCTAGTGTGCAGTCGCACAAGTTGAACTTTACATTGTTACTTTTGTATTTACTTATTTTTCATCCTGTTTTCCTTTGTAGCGATGTTAACACTTCCTCCTAATTTAGTATTAACTCCGTATGCCATCTAAAAGCTGTCAATTTCTACCTCTAGCTAACCAACAATTTGGGCAGTTTTGTCGACAGCGTGGTATGAAAATTATTCAGGTCTTGGAAGTGCAGCTTTGCAGTGGAAGCAAGTCGAGTAAGGGGCCTCTGAGCAGGGAGGCAGAGCTGCGGTGCAGCCGTTCCCTTTGCCCATCCTGCGCAGCCCTGGCACTCAGACCAACCCAGCAATCCCTGCGTTGATAGTGCTCAGTGATGGCTCAGAAAGCACCACCTTTGGTGTCTTCTGTCTTGTTTTATCTCTGTACAGCCTAGTGCCTTCCAACGCTGGAAGCGGAAGGCAGCTCGTTTAAGTACTACCCTGTCAGTAGCACTGAAAATGTATTTCTGTCAGGAGAAGGGTCAGTTCTGTGAACAGCTCTTCCTTTGAAGATGTGCTGGAAACATGCTGCTTCCATCCTTCACCAGAGGTGCACCATGAAAAGAAGACTTTGTCACAAACTTGACCCTTGGAAGTGGTATAAAGGAGTTACCCATCTCTCCAGCCTCTACTTCCCATCCCACCTCCCAGAACCGGCGTGGATCCCGCTTCATGCTTCCTAAGTCATCCTAGAGTCACTGCTAAACCTGTGACGCTCTGAGCTGAAAAATCAGCATCTTTTCCAGCTATCACAATTTTGGGCATTATAAGCCTTGATGCCATCGGGGCCTTGGGAGGAGCGAGGGGCCGGCAGGGGGGAAAGCCTCAGCACTGCACCTGGACCACCCGTCACCAACCCTACTCCCTGCTTCTCAGAAATAGTTGGGTCCCTTACATGGCACCAGCTTTTGGGGTGGGCAATCTGATGCCAAAAGCTCGGGAACCACATTCATAATTAATTTACCTTTGTCTCATGCCATGTACCTGTTTGGGGTCAGCTGTACCTGGTGATTGATCCTATGTTGTGGTTACACGTGTAAGGCTGAAGTGTCTAAGCAGTTGTTTTTTCGAAACACAGGGTGGCATGACCTGCAGCTTTCACACTAAATGATCACAGTGCTCCTTTCCAGCTGTAGATCTATTGCAAAAATATATAAATATTATTAGCCACTGACATTACATTTGTTGCTATAAAAGCAAAGAAATAGATTTTTCTTCGCTGAAAACCTGTGCAATTTAAAACTATAAAACCCCCTTCCCTTGTTTTCTTCTGAAACTGGTCGTAGCGCTCTCTTCTTCTCACTGTACCAGCCTCTGCCGTTTGACCAGATGTATGTCACTCCTCCGGGTTTCTTTCCGATATTCTCAAGCAGGTGAGGGACAAAAAGGAAAATACCGGCTGTATGTCAGTGTCCGGATAAAAAGCTACAAAATTAAGCTATGAAGATCACCCTTTTTAGCAGAATTACCTGATCTCATATTGGCCCAGCATAGCTCCTTATTCCTGACAGTTTGTTACTTGTAATCATATGAATCAGGGCTCATTCCAGTATGATTTGGATGAAGTCTGCGAAGAGAACACACTCATCTCCTCTGATGCTTTGGATATTGGTACAGAACATTTTTTCTGATAAGACGGTGCATTAATTGCTTTACTTATTAGATGAGTATTAGCTCTTGATATAAGCCATCCCATAGACTCCTGACACCTTGCATGCTGAGAAGTCCTGTCCTTGAAGTTGCTGTGGTGCACAATGATCAGAACTTACCGCTGATGTTTTGTTAGCATTTGCTAGCGACGTCTTGGCAGAGGGGTGACCTCTAGTATCGTCTCTAAACATTTTCAATTTACAGACTCAAGAATTTCTGCTGTCTTCGCCTCTCATTCTTTTGAAGAGGTCAGCCCTTTATGAATTTGCCACAAGAAAGAAGTTCAAAATGCCCTGTATACTTAAAGAGCTTAATAGGAATATACCCACAATGAACACACAACATACGATTCATTTTAATATTTATAGAAGAAATTCACATTGTTTTAAGTGTACGCAAGCAGCTGCTGTCATTTGGCTATGAGCAGATGTTAGACCTCCGAAAGCTTTGCTGATAATTAAAATACTAACAGTTAGTGTTTTACCCCAGCTGCAGGTTCTGTTTACTGTAAATTTGATTTTAATGGTGCCTCTGTGCAGTTATTGAATAGAGGTTTGTTTTCTACTATACATACAGAGGTGTCTACAATGAAGACAAATGGTTATTTCCTGTAATTTACTCTGGGAAGATATGAATATACAATGTAACATAGCTGGGTTTATAAATGAAATACAGATATGACTGTGACATTGAAATGGTAGTTTCTGTTATCTTAACTGAAAAAAAAAGAACCAGGTAAACTTACTATTTCTAGTTCTTCCCAAGCATTCCCCCTAAAAACTGCTGTGCTTTTCAGATGGGTTGAGACGTGCCCTCCAGCAAAGAACAGGTGCTCCTTTTTACTGAATGGGTGCATAAATCAGAATAAATAAATACAGGAAATCACGATACTTGTATTTGATAGGTATGCAGAAGAATATAATTTCTGCTTGATCATTTAATAACATGATGTTTTATTTTAGGTATCCCTTACAAGTGTCTGTTCTCTTTAGTGTGTATATGTACATCAAATGTTAGGGGAGGCAGGCCGCTTTCAGAATCGTTAATCCCAAGGGCCTGATTATGCAAACACGATGCATAATGCAAGCTACCATGTTCAGTCCTTTTGAGACTATTGAAGCTAACTATGGCAGTAAGCAGTGCTCTTGATAATAAATGTTTATAAGACCAGGATCTAAATGTACATGTTATTGAAAAGCAAAAACTCTTGCTGAGATAATAATGACAAAAATGGTTTTTTGCTTTTTTTGACAAAACAGTTACTATCTGGGACTAGACCTATTTCAGAAATCCAGATTATTTTCCGTATGAGCAGAGCTTGTGGTTTGGGTTTTGTTGTTTGTTTTGTTTTGTTTTGTTTTTCCCCTGATTTTCTCATATTAGCTTTCATATTTTTTTTTTGAATTATCTTATATGTTCTGTCTGCCTGGGAAGCAGAAATCTCTGGTTTGACCAAGCACGACCGGTACCTCTTGAAAGCGGGATTCTGATTTAGCAGTGCTAAAAATGCGTTTTCCAGTTGCACTGCGGGAGGTAGAACAGAAAAAGTCCATCCGTGCAGCATCAATGTCAGTAGCTCCCAAACCAAGGGCCAGAGCAGCCTTTGAAGCTGGACTGCCGAGAAATGTCCAGGCCGGCTGCCCTCACCTCCAGCTGCTAAATTGCGCCGGAAGAGCTGGCTAAAATACCCCAAATACATTCCTAATGCCGCTTGTCCGTAGAGGTAATTGCTGTATAAGCCGCGGTGAGGTTTTTGCTCACGTGTAGGAGCTGAGAAGACAAGCCTGCGTGGTGGCGAGCGGGTAAAAAGGAAAAGTGTTCTACAAGAAAAGCGGTTACTGTGCAGGTTGTGCGGTTGTAAAACCTGCACCTTAAAGCTGGTACATGTTTGCCGTGATCAGTGGGAGTTTCAGTGTGTATATTTTTTATTTGCATAGCTTCTGTAACGCTCGGCTCTATAGTGTTCGTTTTTGACCTTGAGCGCGGGAGAAGAGAAACTGAAATTTTTCACAGAGAAGGCCTTTTCCCAAAGGTTAATTGGACACTGGAGAGAAACTAAACCAAACCAAACAAACTGCCTAAACACCCCAACTCAGCTCTGCTATTTATTTTGGTGGTTGCTTTTTCCTTTGTTTCTTTTTCTTGCTGTTGTCATAGTCTTCTAAGGGGTGGGAGGTAAAAATAACAAGCAGGAAATTTCAATCTGTTTTTCAAAAGAAAAAGAATTACAAAAATCTTTCCTTTTGCATTTTAAGGAAGCCAGAAGGACATCTGCTGCTTTGTTTAAGGTACCTGAAATGTTAAAACTTCATCCTTTATTCAAGCAACTCTTGGAAGACCTTGAAGTTTCTAAACATGATTGGGTGGTTAAGGACAAAGCTAGAAGCTAAGGATGTTTTCAGTTTCAGCATTGAAACGTGATGTTACTGGATTTTTAAGTATAAAATGAACCATGAACATTATTTGGGAATTGTTTTTGTTGCTTAATTATCTTTTTACAGTACTAATATACTGAAAGTAAAAACCTTTGCTGCATCGGTATCTCTTGAGATTTACATACCTCGTGTCAATGGTGGATTTGTTGGCGTCTCTTAGGGAAAGATTGGTTAAGTCCCTTATAGCTATACTTATTTGTACTGCTTTATAAATATTTGCTCCCTTTGTGGACATAATAGTTCTGACAGAGCCATTTTGGCTTTCTGATTTATTTCACTTCTTGGTGTGACCCATCCTATTTTCTTTCCTTCAGCAGAAGACATGAATGAGCCTTCACAAGCTCTTATTTAGTAGCTTAATGGGCTGATTTAGAAAATGCTGGGCCATGGATTGCTTGTATATAAAAACCTTACAAGTGAGAAAGAATAGTTTTTACTGTGGTAAGGGAATGGAGATCTGAAAAATATGGCTTATTATTATGGTTGCCAAAATCAAGGAAATCCCGAAGTTAAGACATTATGCCACAGTTCTTAGACTGCACTTAATTAATTAGAGATCAGTACAAAAATAAGGAAGAAGAACGAACAAACAACAACAACAAAAAGAACAGAAACTGTGAGCTTGACGAAGGCCTAAATTATTCTTTATGAATCTGAATGGTTAACTTACCATACCATTCAAAATAATGTACCGCTCTGTAGAAAATAACTTCTAAAATACGAAAAATCAGTTGCTCATTCAAGCGATGCCCGATATAAGTTGAATTTCCTATATCTTTTAAACTCCTTGAAGGTTGTATTTAATTGAAGGAAAATATGTTTCTTTGCATTTGCATTATTTAATATTCATTGCATTTTACTAGATACCAAGTGTTTGTACGTGTCAATAAATAACACAGCTAATCACCAAAGTATGAAAAATTAAGTGTTGCTGAATAGGGCGCCATAAATCAGGCCTCTTGGAACTTTTGCAGAAAAGGAAGAATGGCTGGTTGAAGCTTGCTGCGTAAATGCAGATCATTTCCGTCGTCGTAATAGCTTCTTTCATTGATGACTTACTGCTTTGTCCTAAAGGTGCTCCTCGTGAAGGATGTCCTCGGCCCGGCCTGCCCTGCACAGCCGCTTGCTCCAACTTTTGGGGAAGGGTTAGAATTCTAAAGAGGCTGCTGGCTGAGAGCGAAGTGCTGCTTTACATATAATATTAGCCCAGACTTCCCTGACGCATTAGGCATTTCTTTCTGAGACAAGTCTCCTTAATGCCGTCTTTATCTGCTACACGATGCATGAAATCTACTTTCTGTTTTAGAACTGCGGCTGACCCCCGACCCCGCGAGTGGTGCCACAATGTGACCTTTCTATTGTCATCGGCTTTCATTCTCCTGAAAATTCTATGAATTTTTATTACAAGTTTTTTTAAACCAGGCTGAGGCTTCAACAAATTACTTGACACAGATGAGATGAAGTTGTTGAAGTAGTGTTAGATAAGTTTTACAGCCAGCATGTGTGCTGCTGAACAGTACAAAGCCAGTGTCCTACAATGTCATACACCAGTAACTGCTGAGCCTACTATTGGATAAATACATCATTTTATGGAACATTGATTGTTCTATAAACCCAATGGAGTATTATGCTCTATGATCAAACCATTTAGATTGTGTGTAGAGCACAGAAAATGCCATATTCAGGATGGTACTAAAAGTGCCATTTGTGTATTTTATGGATGTCATTACGGGGGAAACTTCTCTCTGTAGGCCCTGTTTACTGCAAAATTTTTTAGTCTGTAATGACATTTTTCATTCACAACGTATGCCTTCAAGAGAGGGGGCCCTTGTTTTATTTGTTTCATTCGAGTTTACTGCACAAATCCTGTACATTTTAATTAAATGTAAGCTTAACAAAAGAATAAGGTATTTATTCCGTGGGGAACAAATGGTGACAGTAACAAAAGAATAAAACAGACACACAAAAGAAAGTCAGGTATTGAGTAAAAGAGAGGGAAAAAGGTACTAAGCCTTATTTGTAGTTTCCCAGAAGCACATTAAACATCAAAGCGTTTCTTTTAGCCCTATTTCGGGAGTTTGTGGTCTCTGAGAATTAAAATAACCTGCGAATATAGATTTAATGTCTAAAAAATCCTGACATTTTCAAATAAAAAACTAACAGTCGCTCAGGACTCCAACTGATAAATAATGGCTCTGCTGAAATGACAGACTTCTTGGAAAGAAACCAATTCTGTGATCATTGCACCCCTAGATATGAAACACCTCTTTACAAATTGTCTGAATGCGAGCTCTCGTGCCGTTATATTTTGTCATTTTAATGCCTATTTGTGTATCTTTTTAATTTGCAATGACACACAATCAGCAACAAGTCCACTTTTCCTCATATTAATGTGGGCTTGTATTGCGTCTTATGTTTGCCATGTCAGCCAACACTTACCCCTTCTCTTTACCCGTTTTTAAGAGGGGGCAGGAGGCAGGCTGGATTTAGTAGGACAACATGATTTGTTACTACATACACTCCAATAATGTGACATGTTCCTTAAATACTTAAAAATTCCTACAAATGCTGCGTTGGATAGCAGTGCTCCATTATAGAAATGAATGCACTGTTCCAAAGTCGAAATAGCAGCTAAGCCTCAAAATATGTTGTTTTCTAAATATCTTTCCTACTCGGCTTTTCACTGTTAAAACAAAAGAAAAGCAGTAAAATCTGCAATTCATATTTACCGTGAAAAAAAAATCGCTAAAATTGAAATTGATGTTCCCAGTAAATTCTTGGTCGTAGTCCAGTTAAAATTTAAAGTTACAGTAGATTCACATTAGTTTAAATGACACTTGAACTTCTACACAGCTCAACATTAATTCATTATAGTTGAAATGGAAGAATCTTCAGTGGGTGAATCTTTTACAATCTGATTGAGGCTGTTACATTTTATAGGAGCCATTTTTCAAAGCAGTACTGACAGCACTCGAAGTTATTAAATTGCTGAATCAAAAGATGGACCTGCAATCGCATTTATGAACTGTGATGGAATAGCTGGGGTTGCGCTGAGCTGAGGTTAAGATGTTGGTGTAGTTAAGCTTCATCACACCCCTTAGTGACAGCAGTATTTACCCATGTAGTTTACTTTAATGGTCAGGAAGTGGCTTAACTCACCTCTGGATTCAAATAGATTAAGTAAGCAGTCAGAATGGCATAATTATCAGCGCTGCGAGGGATTCGCCGGGTAGCTCTTCACCCAGGAGACTTCCCATTCAATTGCACAGCAAAGCCTGGACTTGCAGAGATTCACGGGTACCGCGTTTCCTTCAGGAGCTGAAAACAGGATGAATTTCCATTTGCTTTCCCTTCCCCAGACCGGAGCATCTCCTCAATGCAGCGATGCTGTGTCCCGTACATAAATTATCACGATCTTAGTGGAAAGATGTCATGATTTTGCTGTGTGCGTGTGAAAATTATGGTCGTAGAGTTATTTTGATTTTGAAATCCGGTGGAAAACGCATGATTTGTGGAGTTATTTTGATTTTGTGCCACGTCACTGCCAGGCTCCTCTTTTATCATGTCAACAAAGCGAGATTCCTGAGAGAATTAATTACTTCTACTCTCTTATAAAATGTGGAGGAGCTAAGATAATTGTCATTTTATGTTGATTTCCTCTTCCTATTTTTCTGCTCTTTGGGGGGTCTTGTGAATGTCAGTGCCTACAGAGAGCACAGGAAAAGTGGGGATAAGAACCAGTTTTACCACAGTAAGCTTCCTTCTCGCTTATGCCCGACAAAATGCACTTCAACTGCATGTGCCGGGTTTATCACACAGCATCACTTGGAAGCACTCCGATGGTTTAAATTGTTAATTTTCTTTTCCAAATATAACCTGCCTTGTAAACTAATGTGTAGAAAGTTGTATAACACCAGTTTAGGCTTGTGAAGGTGATTTGCAGCCTTTCAGCGTAACAAAATGACTTCTTGTGCTTCACAGTACAGTTCTACACCAGAAGCTTTGTAACAGGAAAAATAGATAGATAGATAGATAGATAGATAGATAGATAGATAGATAGATAGATAGATAGATAGATGGATGGATGGATAGGTAGATAGATGGATGGATAGATAGACAGACAGATAGATAGAGGCCAGAAAGAGCCCAGTATTTTAAGTATTGTTATCTTGGAATATTAGCTCGATATGTACCTTAGCATATCAAGTTGCTAGGAGCTGCAAGATGCCAAGTACTCAGTCGCAGAGTAACACAGCTCGTAAGTGCGAACTTACCTTTAAGCAAACTAATATCCTGCTTAAGGTAAGAAAACTCCTAAGTGATTTTTCCAGGTAACTAGGCTGGTGGCTGAGTCAGTCAGGTGTGCTGGAGAAGATGCTGGGTGGGAAATGAAGGGGAAGACAATAGCATCAAAATGACAGCACGGCAATTACCTCGACACCAAAAGCTGGGTATTAAGAAGATCAGCCACAGGTTTTCACACCCAGATATGTTTAATGTAACATACGATCCTAAAATTCATTACTGAAGTACTGAAATATCACCGATAGGATCTTCAATAAAATATGTGTTAATGGCTTTAAACTGTATACTGTATTTATCTGGGGTTTTTTATACTATGTATTTTTAAAAACATATTTAAATTGTTAATAGGCTGCAGAATTCTTAAACTCAGCAATTATTTCAACCTGTAAATGTGTTATTTGGAAAACATGCAAATTGTTTTTGTTCGCCTGCTCATTTTATCTGTTTTCTCACAGTGGAATCTAAAACTCGTCAAAGAATTTTTTTCCATTTAAGCTACAATTTGTCAAAGTAATGAAAAGGTATTTGCCATGATACCACATTAACAGCATCTTTTCTCTCGTAGGCATTGTGTCCAAGTCCTATGAGTGCCGGCTGAAGGGGCAAGGAGCGACCTTCGTGGAAACGACGAGTCCTTTTACTGCAGCAGGACTGGGAGAGGTTTCTCCGGTTAAAGAGAAGGCCTTTCGGGGCAGTAGGAGACAGCCACAGTCACCTGAAGAAATTCAGCAAGTTATTATTATTCAAGGATACGATGGCGACTTTGCAATCGATGCCTCTGTGGAAGAAACAGCAGCGGCTACCCTTCAGACCCTGGCGATGGCTGGTCAGATGGCCAGGGTGGTCCACATTACAGAAGATGGGCAAGTCATAGCTACAAACCAGAACGGCTCCCACGTGAGTAGCATGGTCCCAGGGCAGATACTCACTGAGCAGTTAGCAGATGGTGCCACGCAGGTGGTGGTGGTTGAAGGAACGGGAGCCGATATGGAGGAGGCCGTTCGAATAGACACGGTTCCTGACTCCGGTAGCGCTGTACTGCAGCAGATAATGCGACAAGAAGTCTTAGATGCTTCTGAAGCTGCAGTCCATCCTCCAGACTCCTCCTCAGCGCTAGATGCCCTGCTTTGTGCTGTAACAGAGCTGGGTGAAGTGGAAAACAAATCCGGACTCCTTGAGAGATGCAGGTCTAGTCACAAAGATTTCTTGCAAATGCCAAACCCAGAGATGCCCAGCATTCCCAGTGATGCAGAGGGACAAGAAATACAAATGTTCCATGAAGTTCAAGAGACTCAGGAAGATACCAAAACTATGGAAGTAGTGACGCGGGTCATGCACCCATCGGCTATAATTGCATCTCAGGAGACAGCTCAGGCTGCATTCAAGAAAATGGTCCAAGGAGTATTACAGTTTGCTGTGTGTGATACGGCTGCAGCCGACCAGCTGATGAAAGAAGGTGTCACTCAGGTCATCGTAAATGAGGAAGGGACTGTGCATATGGTGGCTAGAGAAGGCTCTCAGATAATTATGCAGGAAGCCGGTAGCCACACGCTCAGCGTCCAGAGCGAACACATGGATTTAGTGGAGTCGGATGGGGAAATATCACAGATTATCGTCGCGGAAGAGATAGCTCAAGCCATGGTACAGGGTTCTGATGGCGACTTCTCTGAAGGCGCAACCCACTACATCGTCACAGAATTGCCACCAGACATGCAGGATGAACCTGGTGTCTACTCGCACGCTGTGATAGAGACGGCCGGGTCTCCAGAGATTTTGCAGGCTGGTGCTGCTATAAAAGCAGAATCTGTATCCCCTGATAGAGCAGAAGAACAGTTAACAAGCATGGTCATTTATACAGAGGGTGGCTCACAAGTAATTAAGGGCCAGAGAGACGATAATGAAGTACAAGAAGCATGAAGAGCTTCATCTCCTAGGCTCGATGCAGGGCAAAGCTGGAAGTCACCAAATCCGTGGAGGTGCTGGGTTCCTGGGACATTTTCTGTAAAACCTTCTCAATACAATGTCCTCCTGGCCAGGTAGAAAATACCCTGTGGGAGACGGAGGTCAGCTGTGGGGAAGAGCTCACTGAAAAGGATAGTACAATCTTGTTATAATAGCTCTAAGAATTATTATATGGGAATATTATAAAACAAGCGTATCAGGCCACAAAAGATTATAAAAAGCCCCCCGAAAGCGTGGGTATTGTTCTGTTCACTCCTTTTTTTCATTTTTTGGTTTTTTTTTGTTTTTTTTAAATGTGATTTTATCTCGGACTAATACCCTGCTTTCTGTCATTTTTGTCTAACAATCACAGGAGTAAAATAATTCCACTTATGTGTACCTTTTGCGAACAGATAAATAAGCATAAAATACAAAACCCACAATAACAAGGTGAACAGGTGAGCTTACATACTATAATCCGTGCCCTTCATTTTAAAGAAGAACAGGTGACATTTTGCTTTTTAGAACCTTACATTAAAGTATCACTGGCTAAAAGTATGTTAACAAAATAAGTATCTTTTGCATCTAAAATATTTTTTTTTCATAGTAGCCTACTCTTTCATGGTATCACATAGGACTTTCCCTAAAGAAGAGCTCAAAAAAGCAACACTTAAGAAAATTCTTGGTTATACATATTCAGGAAGAAGAACTTGATGCCTGTAACTTCCACTTAATTTTAGATGAGAGTCCTGCATAAGGAATTTACATTTTTTGAAAAAAACAATATTGTCACTGTCAGTGTTTTGCTTTTCTTATAAATAGTGCTTCATATAAATACCGTTTTGCAGTTCATTTTGTGAGCGACTTCTGAAATGTTATGGGGGTTTTTAAAGAAAATTCCGAACTTGACATTAACAAGTAGGGAAAAAAAAAAAAAAAAAAAAAAGGAAGGTGACCTTGTATTTCTTGCTTAGTCCAGAATGTCAGTTATTTACTTGTGGATATAATGCAATTGTTCAATGCAAGTTCATGTTGAGAAGATTTGTTTCATAATACAACTGCTTTTGTTTCTTTAAAAAAAAAAGTAAAATATAAACTGGCAAGGTTGGGGATTATTTTTCTTTTTGTCTTTCAAATAAAATGTTAGCATTAAAATGAAGCATCATGATTTTTAATATTAAGCAATAAACAGAACTGGCATTCAGCAGGAGCAAAGGAATGCTATCTGTTATGTCTGTGCATTTTCTCTTTTCTTTTCTCTAGCTCACTAGATAGATAAAGATAAAAGAATCTAATTTCTGAAGTGTGCCTCATGCATGCTTAATATAATTGTGTAAGTGTTTAGGGTATAAGCCATGCTGACTCTAGAGATAACTGGGTTTCCTATCATGTTTAATATCTTAAAATTATCAACTGTAAGAAAGTTGGGGTGAGGTAAAACAATAGTTCCTTCCTGAAGCAACTGTTTAAAAATGTATTTTCTGATAGAGCTGCTTAGAAAAGGTGCTTCGTTCTGGGGCTATAAGATCCCGCTGTCTTCTCATCTCTTTTTATCATTATTTTTTAAATTTTATTATTTTCCAGGAATTAAGGTTGTGTCTTTGTCAAACCCCCAAAAAAGTAAATTTCAAGTTAGACATCGAGGTTCATAATTAGCCGAGTTTGACTTGCTCATCTTTCTTAAAAGTGACAGGCTGTTCACTTACTCTTAAATACTGTCTTCAGCAAACAGTGACAGGATCAACTCCCGTTTGTTATCAGGAAAAAGGTGACCTTTACAAAATGATGGCCCTCTGCAAGGCTCTCGCAGATGTTTAAAAAACGGAATGTTTTTCAGTGGAAATATTTCTTCTTGATCATTTCTCCTGTTAGCTGTAGCCCTGTGGTCTTGCAGCCTGGATGCTAATTCTTTGCGGTGCCGAGTCCTGTATGGCTAACCTTTCTGCTGCAGTACAGGGTGTTGACACTGACATGCTGCAGTTTACCATTTGTGATTTATTTAGGATAAATATGTCTCAGGTGGCATTTAATCCTTCATAAAACCAGTGTAGCCTGCAGTGTCAAACCAGCAATCACATTGTATGCACAATGAAAAGAGCAGACCTTTGCATAAAAAAAAAAACCACAAAACCAAACACACCACAATGGTAGGTGTTCCTGTGCTTGGGCGAATTGGAAGGGATTCGCTGACCTACCGTGTGCTGTAATTACCTGGAAGCTCAGGTTAACGATACTTCTCACCCAGTGCAGCCTGATCAGGAGGGCTAATATTTTTCTAGGCCTTTTTTTTTTTTCCTTCCTTCTCCTTCTTTTCAATGCGCGCTTTCAAGTTAACTTAATAGCGACCTACAAATGTAGCATTAGAAATCAAGGGTGACGCTCCTTCCTGTGCTTAAGGACTCCGCACGCTCCCTCAACCCCACACTGAAGCGCTCTGTGCCACACACCAAAAGCCAAGGCCGCGGCGGATTTCTGCCAGGGCTTCGGAAACTCCTCTCTGGCATTTGTCTCCCTCCCGTGCCTGAGCGATGGGCACTGTGCCTTATCACAGACTGGGAGGAGATTAGTCGCATCGCTCCGGGTATCTTCCAAGCATCCCTGGGAGGCAGGGAAGGGACTCGGGGCTGAGCGGGGCCTGAGGAGGACTTGAGACCCCAGGATGGCCACTCACGGGGCCCCTGGCGGGTCAGGGAGCAGAGGTGGGCTGCGGGAGCCCCCTGCCACAGGTAGCGTGGAGTCTCAGAGTCATATAATGATTTGGGTTGGAAGGGACCTTCGAAGGTCATTCAGTCCAACCCCCTGCAATGAGCAGGGACATCTGCAACCAGATCAGGTTGCTCAGAGCCCTGTCCAGCCTGGCCTGGAATGTCCCCAGGGATGGGGCATCACTATAGCATCCTCCGTTAGAGAACAGTAGAAAAACTCGTGTGGCAGATCTAAGAAAGTGCATAGCCCAGGTAGCCATTCGCTCCTAAACACATGGTTTGCCATTTGGTTTGAGCACCTGCAGCTGCCTTTCTCAAGGAAAAATCAAGGGCTGCGCTGTAATGGGAGCGGTTGTTGGGAGTGCAGTATTCCCACGTCAGTCCGTTGCCTTCTGATATTCTGACTGTCAGAGCCATTGGCTTAATTTCCTTCGTTATCCTTTCTGGATAAGCATTAACAAAATGGGATCATACTGTTAAAAATGCCAAGCAGGCGTAAGTATTTAGGAAGCATTGAACTAGTATGCAGGGGGGGGTGGCGGGGGGAGAACCCAACAACCAAATCAAAAGTGAACAAAAAAGCCTGAAATGAAAACAAAACTAGAGGAAGAGGAGGTGTTTCTGGCAAGCAGTTTCCCCCTGCATTTCTCAAGAATCAGATACACACCTCCTTGGGCAGTATCTCCTGGCCTCTGAATTCGGGCTCCATCTTTAGGGAGAAGTGGGAGGTAAGATATAGCTGGAAACTATATTTAGAGAAATATTTCCTATAACAAAACCCAAAGTGCCCACAGCTACATACCATTCTGCCTGACTACCAGCTGCACTTCGCTACGGAAGCGAGAGGAGCCGGAGCCAACAGTCGATGCGCTAAGGTATGCACGTGTGGATTGTGCACTGTGCTGCAAGCACTGCCGTCGCTTATAAATGCTGCTTTAATACCACGAATGTTTGCTGGGAGGTCCTGGAAGAAATATATTTGTGATCTTTGTGGGCAGTGGGTTCAGCCTGTTTAATCACCGAAGGAATCTCTGCGCGTCAAAGCCGTTGCGCCTCGGGCTAGCCCTGAAAAGAACCTGAGCTTAAAAGGCAGGCGAGTCTCCTTCAGAAAACGCTGGGGATGGAGAGGTGGGGTTGGAGCTGCTGGCAAAGCAGTGCGAGGAGATGGGGCTGTGGTAGGCGCCGGCCCTAGAAAGAAACTTCTGGGACTTTTTTTCCAACTTTCCCTGCTCAGTAGACGGAGCGCAAAAGCTGTAAACAGAATAAAAGAGAGAGGAGGATGCAGACAAAGCCACTCCTGAAATTTGAAACAAAGTTAGTTCTAGTGAGAGGATTAAGTAGCAGGAAAAAAAAAAAAAGGGGGGGGTCATTCATTTGGCGAAATAAAAAAGAGCTGTGAGTTTTTACTTATTTTACTGTGCAATATTAGCCCATAATTTAAGAGAGCACATGGTTCACTTAAACAGCCTACCCCAGTTCCATCTTGTTGAAGAATACAATTCGTTTTCTACTCCTCTAGGGTGATATCATTTTATATGAAGAAAAAAGTTAGCTCAGATGGCAGTTATATGTTTCGGAAGCACCTTCTAATCAGGGATTGGTGATTCATTATTAGCTTCAGCAGGCGATCCATCTGACATGTAAGGGGAAAAAATTAGCAGCTGTCACTGCATGATGAGTTAATTTCCTGATAGGCCTGACACTGAAAAGCCATTTGGAGACATGGAGATGGCTGATGAGAAAACCTGGTGCTGGTTTATAATTGGAGAGAAAGAAAGGGCAGAGAGACAGGGGGAGCTGGGGGAGGGGCTGGGGCTCATCTACAAGTGGGGATGGATGTTTGTGTATTTACTAAATAGGCCGGTTCACAATAACCCGCGTTACTGCACACAGGCACCTCGGCAGTTAAGTAATAAGGACCGGGGCCTTTCATTTTCCTTCTGCCGCCTGTCATTATTTCTAGTCATTTGTAATTAGTACTCCAGACGGTTTTACGCTTACTCCAGCCCGGGTGAGCGGTGTACAAGCACGCGGTTGGGTTATCGTGCGGTGACATTGAAACCTGACATTTTAGTGGAAAGGGGAGAAAATGATGCTACCCCTTTAATGGTTCTCGCTGCAATTTTCTTAATTGCAGCTTGAGATTTCAATCAATCATACAAAAATAAACTTATTTGAGACAAATATTGCTAAAACTTCCAAGGGCACAATTGCGAAGGATGAAAGGGTATTCAAAGAAGTCTCTTGTAGAGTATGAGGAAATACGCTCTTGGAAATATATAACCACATGCCTGTTTATCCTTCGTAAGAATGGTAAGTAAAACTATGGACAAAATAGGCACGCAAGACCAACTATAGTGGAGTCTGCCTTGTGTGTGTAATAGCGAGAGCAACGCAAAGTATTTTATATGTATTAAATAAAGCCAACAGAAAGCCCTCGGCCAAAGACTAACTAATTTCCTCTGTGGCTGTGCATGTTAGGTACTTCTTTAAAGAGCTACTTGTTTTCAGCTATTTAAATAAGGTATTTAATAAGCCCAGCAAAAGAAGCCAGGATTTGCTTTAACTGGGGAAGAAACAAAACAAAACAAAATTATTTTTCAAAATGGTAGAATATAATGAGATCGTTGCCATCAACAGAAGTTAATTTTTGACTGGGAAGAGCATGAACCAGTAGCTTTCGTCAACTCCGTTTGTACAAAACCAGTTTTTCTATTAAGGTAGTCTTAAACGATGTTGAAGGATTTGGGAGCAGTGGTGGGCGGGGGAATACCCGTGGCAGGCAGGTAGATCCAGGGTGTATCACACACTCCGAATGTGACAGACGACTAGTTCACAAACCAGGATTATGTCCTGCCACGAAACAGGACACCCAACCTCATTTAAAATACATTTTCTGTCCTCTGGCGACAGCACGTTTATCAAGGCTGCTTGGAATGACCAGTTGTAACACATAGCCCTGCCCCGCAGGTCACCATCAACTGAGCTCCAGCAGGTTCTGGGAGTTTCTCACTGGTAAGAGTGGTGAGTCCCTGGGCAGCAACAGCTGAACGCCAGGGTGGCTTTTCTTCCATAATCCCCCAAGCTCTGATCGCTCGTGCTGCCTCGAGTCCTCGTTCCGCATCGCAGCTTTACCCATGCGTTGGTTCTGCGGGGTCCTGCACGCAGACCCTGTCACCAGTTTGTCGTGTTCGTGAGCGAGCCACCTGGATACACAGGGAGCTGAAGAACGGGCGGTTGGTTTGTTACCTCTGCCTGGTTGCATCCGTTGTTGTGCAAGTAGCCGTGAGCTTCAAGATCCACACAGCGATCAACAGGCAGATTTTGAGAGTCATCCAGCAAATTGGAAGGGCTGGTTGGGTAAGTTCAGTGTCACCAAGGGACATCCGGCCAGGCAAAGGAGAAGAACAGATTGAGCAAATCCAAGGATAGGAGGCAGAGGCTTTGGTTCTTAGTCTGCTAGGAACTGAGCTTTATCAGGAGTTTCTGAAAGAAGAAATAGAACTGAATTACCAAGAACTGAAAGCAGTGACTGCTCACACGTAACAAAACTGAGAGACAAGGAGCAGACAAAATGCGAAGACAAAACCTGGTGCTTTTCCAGCGCACACCCGCAACCCAAACACAGCTCCCTGCCCCTCTCTGCTTTCCCCTCCTCCTGCACCAACCATGGGGCAGACACGAGCCATTTCATAGCCACAATGACCCTGCTGTGCCATGCAGGACGTGGCATCTGTTTTGAAGGTCTGGCCATAAGAAGCGCAGTGCTGCAGGTGACCCCACATCAGGCATGGGCTTCTGACACCTCCAAATTCCTGTGAGGGGAGACACCCACAGAAAAGACACATCTCGTCCTGGTAGGACGGGGGGCCGCCAGCAGAAGGAAAGGACTCGTTTCTGTTGCAAATGAGGTCTTTGCAAGTGGATGTCTTATGCTGAGAGGTTTTTAGGGCTTTCCCCCAAATCCCGCTAAGCTTCTTCGATCTGCCAATGCGTTCCTGTGTTGCTGGGGGTGTGGAACAGGTTTGTGTTTTCTGCTCAGCATATGGTGGTGACTGCTGGTGTTTGGTAGCTGTGAAATCCAGATGCCCAGATCCAGGAGGATTTTTCCCTTGCTAGGGACATCTGGCCATCCTCTCAGCCTTGCTCATTCTTCATCTTCTCTGTTGTTGGTTGTTTTTTTTTTTTTGCTTGGTGTATGTAAGCCTTGCCTGTGAATTTGCCAAGCAGACCATTCACCTGATTTATTCTTCTGCTTTAATTCAAGGTTAAGAAGGAGTCAGCAAAGGGAAACCTGGGGTTGTGTTTGCACCTGGGGACTCAGACGGAGAAGCGTGTGTCCCAAGCCCACCACCTGCTCCGGTCAGGGCAGCAGAGGGGCCGAGGCTGCTGTGACACATTGAACAGAAGGCAGTGGCACTGTCAGCTGGCAGCAGCCTGGTGGGGAAGGCAGGTGAAGGGAAACCTAGAGGGATGCGTCCCAAGCACCAGGATGGCTGCCTTGCTTTGGCTCAGAGCAGCTAGGCACTGTCTGGGGCTTTTCTGCTCAGACTCCTGCCTTAAATCCATATGCGAGATGCGATGACAAAATTTAGGGGCAGCAGGTGCTGCAGATATTTTGAGCAAATGGAAACAGGAATTTCCAGGAGCATTTCTGTCTAGCAGCTGGGAGCTTGGATCCACTGGAGAAATTCTGAGTGACCTAGGAATGCTTCTAGACCCCTAGCCCCTTTTTTATTATTATTTTCTCTCAGTTGCATGAGTGAATTTCTTGTTCCTGCAGGTAAAGGGCTGGCTCTGACAGGAACAGGCTTGCCGTGTAACTGGTAATCCTGCCCTCTGACCACTCTGCTGTAGGAACTGTACATCTTACTGGGTTGTGACGTGGTCTGTGGTAGATGGATGATATGAGCAGCAGCCAGGTCTTAGGCAACATGCCTCTTGAAGCCAGGAAGAGAAGGTAAGCAAACTCATCTGCTCTTGCAGTCTGTTAGTATCTGACTCCAAGATTCAATAGGCAAAGTGCTAACACAGCAGAAGCTGTTATCTGTCTGCTCTTCTGTGCTGGGTGCTGGGTTTGTCCTCATTCCTCTTGTCCCTGTTTGCTGGATCTTCCTACTAAGGTGAGACCAAAACCAGCCCTTCTCCGGTAGCGAGCTCCCAAGGCCCCCGCAAAGAGGTGGGAAGCTATTTCTTCTCCTCCCTTCTGCTAAGGGGGGATTCATGATTCAGGTCCTGCTTCCTCACTTCAGCACCTCGACAGCGCGAGTGAGGCTCCTTCCCGAGCAGCCCAGCCATGGCTTGGCTATAGTGTGGTGAGTGGCTGCCGCCCCACATCCTCCCCTGCACTCTGCCATGGGACGGGCGCTGTGCTGGGGCTCACTTGACACACAGCTTCTCAATAATCCGTCACCGTAGCTCAGTGGATGGCCCCATGCTGAGTCCATCGCGTGCTGTTGAAAGCCTGCTGCAGAGGCAAGATGGGTCATTTCCAATGGACCTTTCTGCTGGTGCTTGTCACTCTGGTATCTGAGTGCTTCCTACCCCTTCACAGCTTTGCCCTCCTTTAGCCTCATCAAGAGGAATTATTTTCCCTCTTTCAGAGTTGGAAAACTACAGAGCGCAGAGGAAGGTCTCCAACCATTTGAGGGACTTCATCTGAACTAACGTAGGCATTACCTTTCCAAAGCTTTTAGATTCAGTACATGGGGACATATGGTACGTAACCATCGTATCCCCTTTTCTAATGCTTCATCGTGGCCTTTGGTGTCTCTTAGTGTGAGTGTGCTTAGCGTACCCACGAAACAGAGAGCAGGGGGTGATGTGGGCAGGAAAGAGCATCTCTTTGTTTCATCTTCTGTGCCCCATCTCTTCTCCTGGCCTCTGGCTATTCCTGTTAGCTTTTAGGGTTTCTGCTTCTGATACATCATAGCAAATTTCCATTTCTGTCTATGAAGCACAGAGCTCATACGGACATTAATCGTACAGGCAACGACACTGCGTGGGGATGTCTCTGCTGGGCACAGAGGAGCCTGCACAGAGGGGAGAGGCAGGCTTTGAGTGTTACTACAAGGCGATCCTCAGCTGACCTGCCAGCCCTGGTTGCTCACCGAGCGCACGCCCTGGGCCATGCAGCACAGCCCTGGCCCACGGGGCAAGCGGCAGCTCACGGGGCCTTTTTGGCCTGTGCGTCCCAGGGGGCGAGCACAGCTCGCTGCGGCGGCAGCTGGTGGTGGGGAGTCAGCTGCTCGCACGGCACGCAGCCGGCGTTAATGCGAAGTGAAGTGCCTGGTTGTGCCGCGCCAGGCACGAGCGTGTGTGCACACTGGGAGGCACGCGTGGCGGATCTGTTTGCCTCGTCCGAGCGGGTTTCTAAGAAAGCGCTTTTGGTAATCAGTCTGAAAGCTTGCTGGAGGGAAAATTAAACCGTTTAAAATGCTGTTGTGGAAACATACCCATCGCAAGCGAGAGCCAGGTTTCTGTAGTTGCCACCCAATAAATACGTGAGACTACGTTCTGGTTTCAGACTGGTTTTACCTTTTGGATGTCCTGCGACATCTGGTTTTCCAGTTATGAACTGCAGTAATTGTGATCAATCAAGCTTTATGTTCACTAGCCATGAGCTGTTTTATTAACGAATCTGCATCCCATCTTCATTATTTCACCATCTCATCAAATCTTTTCCAGATACTGTTTACATCAAATTTTGTCTGCAGCGCACTGTTATAGTATCATCCAATTTGGCATTCTCAATTCTGCCCCAGTTCTTCAGACCGGGTCTTCGGTATACTGAATAACAACACGTTCCTGAAATAAAAGAAAAGTGAAAACATGAGAGCTTTCACTGAAGTGCAAAGAAAGGCCACTGGTTTTTAAATGATACCATCCTTCCAGGCTGAGAACATGGTATGGACGGACAATTTTTTCAAAATCTTTTCTATATGTGTGTGTCTGTACGTGTGTGTATGTTTAAAGGCTAGAATTGCCTTTTTATGGATGCTTTAAAAAATATCAGGTACTTTTCTCCTTAGCCTTGTACATTTTCTGTTTGGGCACATGGGATTTATGAATATTTGGCTTGACTGGCTAAAGACATCAACGTGACATGATGCAATATGTTATAAATGTCTGAGATCAAATGCGGAATAGGGAGAAAAGGCTTTAGAACTTTATTAAAAACACATACATACAGTCTATTCTAAACTAAAAAAAAAAAAAAAGTCACTAATGTTCCCCTGTTGCATCAATGCCAGAACATTATGTTTGCAAATAAGAATTTAGCACTACAAAGACAATGCCCTAGATTAACTAAGATCCCATTTCGCAAACTAATATGGCAATAGTCTGCTAGTCTGCAACATCAGTCACAGGAGAAGATAGAACAGAAACGCGTTTGTGCCCTCATGCAGCTGAACTGAAACAAAACAAAGAGTGAATTAGGCTGAATATCTTACTGTGTGCAACGTATTGTACAACAAGGCACCTTTGGGAATGTGTCACAGGGTTTGGTAAATTGAAAACAAAATAAACAGATCTATGGGAATAAATAACATCATATTAGATGTCTGCTGCATGTAGACTACATTAGCTTCCAGTCACAAGCAGGCTTCAGTTTTCCCACCAGTTATCAACTCCCGAGAAAAGCAGATGATCTGAAAGCCCCACGAAGAAATGGTCAGAGCTGGGGGTGGGGATGGCAGGGGACACGCTGCCACCCTTGCCCGCTCCCCTGTGCACCCACTCGTGCGCACACACTCGCCCACACCCTCTTTCTCTCAGTTCGACACAATTCCAGGCAAACGAGAGGCCAGTTTGTCCTTTGCTGTGAGTTGCATCTGGAATATTGTGTCCAGTTCTGGGCCCCTCAGTTCAAGAGGGACAGGGAACTGCTGGAGAGAGTCCAGTGCAG
>VWYH01008572.1:214960-259202 GCA_013399365.1 Pampusana beccarii | reverse complement strand
TACTGTGATTCTGTGATAACATCGCCAGTGCACTGAAATGAGGCATTCCCCTCCCGTGGCGGTCTCCTGTCACCGCTCGGGCACCACCGGTGGCTCGGTTTGCCCCCAGCCCGATGTGCACGGCCCCGGCCGGCATCGCTCTAGGGACCCCTGCCAAAAGTGCCGGTGGCTGGTGGGGTTTGGTGTGCCCGGGAAAAGAGACAAGGGGCTGCAATGGGCACCTGACCCTGGTGCAGCTACGAGGCATTTGGCTTCTTCGGAGGTAGCTGTGGAGAGCCCGGCGAAGCAGGTACTTCCCTGAGTCCCATCCCTAATTACAGCCAAATTTAGTCGATGTATTGAAAGCTTTTTTTTTTCATCGCTAAGCCCTGTGGGGCCAAGTTCTGCTCCCAAGCACGTGTGTGAAACCCCACTGATTTCAGTGAGATTGCTTGGAAGAACTGAACTTAGAAGATCAGGCCATATTTATCTCAGCAAAAGTTCAAGCTAATTCATTCTCTCTCTCTCTCTGTGTTTTGCTTAGCTTATAGCTGAGTAAAAGGAGCACATATGTCAGAGATAGCTTTTTAAATATAAAATTCTCTTTGTAACCCCAGACCAATATGTCATTTGGTGATTACAAAAAATGCTCTCTTCCCAAAGAAAATCTTTCTGAAAAAAACATTGGCTTTATCCTGTCTGAGCTCTATGCACCAGCCTCTGAATTAATGTATATCAGAAAAAGGCATAGATCTGCAACAGAGTAAAATGATGGCCTCCAAATTGTCATTATTCCCATCAAAAGCCTATTTCTTCACTTTAAGTAGCAGCAATGGGCCTTGAGATAGAATGCAAAAATAACAAGGGACACAGAGAAAATTATATTTTAATAACTTTTTAGTCTGAACGCTCTCAGGAGATGAAGAAGTATGATGAAGAAGTTGGGGAAAATTTCAACATTCAGGTAGTTTATATTCTTGACTCCGCTAACTAAACTCCTTCTGGCTTACAGGGGTGATCAGGTCCCTCTTTGCTTTCTGCAGGCATGAGCTCAGGTCCATCAGTGGCCCTTTTCCAGGTCACTGCTGGGCCATGGGGGACACCCCATGTGGCCCTGCAAGCCTGTGGTCAGCCAGCATCCTTGATATTTTTGTTTCATTCCGTCTCCACTTGTAAGAGACTGTTTGGAAGCTATTGTTTTTCAGCTTTGCCCAGCAGTGTGCTCTCTATAGACGTTCAGTGCAGCTGGCTTTTGTTATCTAACTTTAAAAATGTATTTCTCATGAGAAAGAACATAAGAGAAAGTCACCTTTTGGCCAGCCTTGGAGATACTCACTCCTTCATTCATACACTCCTGAAATCCTCCCCTCTGCTCTAAAACTGGATGGCCTGTATTTGACCTTATCCGCAGATCAATATGTTCCCCTTTGGGTTCCTGAACGCATTCAGGCATTTTTAATTTGATTTCTCTATTCACACAGACAAAACAAGACGAGAGAAGGATGGAGCTGACAGCTCTCATAATCAGCACTCATTTTCTTTCACCGACGTGTGGAAATTGCATTTCCATATTTTCTTCTGTGTTTCACCTGTAGTCTCCAAAGGCTTATGCCAGTCTGGTGAACTGAGACCAGATTTGGGAATTAAGCAGGCATAGCCACTATGGCCATGAGCAGTGCCGCTGAAGCCAATGCACTTGCTCAGCAGATACAAGACAACTGTGCGCTTAAGTGTTCTATAGGACTGGGGTTTAGCACACTCTGCCTTCACCTCTCAGCTTTTAGAGAAACACCAGAGCTAGACGGGTGGTGGGGATGAAGCTCTGCAATCCCTCAGAAGGGAGAAAGAGGAAAGCCCAGCCCCAGCCAGTTATATTGTACGTTACATTGCCAACTATAACTTTCCATGCCCCTAATTCTACACCCTGCACTTTCTCTGTGTTGTGATTGCATTCATGACAGCAGGCTGCTACCATGACTCATGAAATAGCACATGGTATTATGCGGGACTTGACCCATGTGGTTCTGCTTAACCCCTGATGGACTCCATTTTGGGAAGGAGGAAGGAGTTCCTGCTATAAGCGTTGGAGGCCTCCCACAGGGAGGTGGGGGAGCTGCTTTATTCATCTCTCCTCTTTTCTTCTGGGTCTCTCCATCCAAAAACTGCGAACTTGTCCTGCTGTAACTTGTTTGAGGCAGCAACACCAGTAGTAACGTGATAGCCCTGTGGCCTGAAGAGCAGAAGGTAGACTGAGGAGAGTGGAGGCAGCAGGGACAATGCCAGCTGCTGGGGCGCAGGAGCTGCTCACCTGGAGCTGTCAGGTGGGGGAAGCCGTCCCACAACCACCATGGGTCCCTCCAGACCTATGGGCAAGGCTTCAGCTGGATGTTGGCTGCTCTGTGCCTGAGATGGCCCTTGATAAGTCATGCAGTTACTCTATTAGGTATACGGGGCTCATCACAACATGCTGGTTGCTCACTTTGATGAACCATGTAAAGTGGTGTGAAGCACTGGAACAGGCTGCTCTTGGAAGTGGTGGAGTCACCATCCCTGGAGGTGTTTAAAAGGCATATAGATGAGGTTCTTAGGGACATGGTTTAGTGCTAGAGTCAGGTTATGGTTGTACTCAATGATCTTGAGGGTCTCTTCCAACTGGAATGATTCTATGATTGTGTGTTTATCACAACGCAGCTAGTACACTTGGCATTCTGCAGCTAAGAATGGTTTGAGGTTCCCAGGTCTCCAGTAAAACTGTGGGACTGAAAGTGAGACAACCCCCACGGGTTGGGAGTTTGGGGAGCTCCATGGGGAGCCAGGGAGTTTGTATTCTAGCTTTCTAGAGGCTCAAGTGTGCGAGGGCAGAGGGGAGGGCTGGCCCGTGGGTTTCTTTATTTCAGGGAAGGAACCCATTCCTTCACAGGCCGAGTGCAGCTGGTGCTGCTGGGGCCAAGGGGCTGTGTTCAGAGTCAGAAGACGTTTTAGGTCACCAGTGGAAATGCATCTCACAGGTCCCTCACAGTTCCCAGCCAGGCAGCTCTGCACAGGCAGGGCTTGGCAGGGAGGGACACCTGACCGCCACCTCCTGAGACCACAGCTGGCCCACACCAGTGCTTTGGCCTTCTCACAGCCGTGAAACCCAGATCCACTCTTCTGCCGTGGGGTGGAAACCGAGGCACCAGAACACCCTCGCCTCCTCAGGAATGCCAGAGGGGAAACCTGCTTATGCTTTCTGTCTCTGGGGAAGGGATATCACTATTTACTTGGGCAGTGTGGCTCAAGAGTGATACTGTGTGTGTACAGATATCATGCAAGAGTTTGCAACCCTTCCTGCCTGAGTCAATACAGGCAACTTCTCTAATGTGTCCATAGCAAGGAAATGCAAGTAAATCACAGGTCGTTTTGCCTGCTGCAGGAACAGTGCATGGCCGAAGGGATTTCCGGAGACCATCTCTGCAAACTTCATCAGCAATGCCCTCAGGGCTGTCCCAGCAGAGAGCATGACGGATATGCAGTCACTGATGGAGCATCACGCAGCTTGGCGCCCTGCTGAGGCCCTCGACATGCCACACGTCACTGTGGAGCAGCGGCACACGCATGGCTGGGTGACACGGGCCACCTCCATGGCCACTCTATTCCTTTATACCAGCGTTGAGGGAGATAGTATAATGTGAATACACTTGATATCCAGAAGATCCTGACACCAGAAACTATATTTCCGCTCCCTCATCCTCAGGATAACTCCAGGAACACTGGCTGTGAGAGTAACGAAGACCTGGATGGCTGCACACTGTCCCCATCTCAGGATGAAGGCCCTAAAACATTACCTCAAGTAAGTCAGGAGGTAACGTGTTCAAAAGCACTTCTGAGACTTTTGAGGCCTAAATACTATTTATTGAAAGTGACATTGTCACCTGAGAGCTAAAGTCCCACTGTTTCTGAACTTACTGAGCTAAAACTGAATCTGATCAACCTAATTCAGACTAACAAGGTCCAGCAACCCTTGACCCCGGTCACCCTGCGTTTAAACAGATGACTGAAAAAGCACTTACCTGCAGGAGGGACACTATTTGGGATGCTCTTGGCTCTTGATTTCGTATGAGAGATTTGCATACAAGCAAGAGAAACTACTCTCGAGTTTCAATACCGGTGCCAAAGAATTTATCCTTCTCCAAACCACACCAAAGGTAAATATTCATAAAACTTCTGTGTGCAAAGGCAGCAGGGAGAATTCAAATCTGTCTGGGAGGAATCTCTTTTATTTTCCTCAGGTACAAATAAAGCACCCCCCATCTCCTAACTCCCCCTAGCTCCCATTTTAAATCTCTTTTTAATGTCTCACTTTTTACTGCTAATCATTTTCCCTCTTTGCTAATGATGCTAACCTTAGAGCCTGCTGCAAACTGACTTGTTTCATGTCAGCCTCTCTCTATTCTCTCTCTATTGCCCACTTTTGTTAAGCCACAAAGCAGGTTTTAGTCTATTCAACGTCAGCTATTTCTCCAACTTGAATATTACAGTTGCCTATTTCAAAGGCATCTCCAAGCCCACAGTATTTCTGCACAGATGCCTCTATTATTATCTGTCATGGGGATATGCTGAGCTCCTCTCCTGCCTCTCTCACCCCCCGCTTCCTTCCTACACATGTGGCAAAGTCTCTCCCTGCTCTAACAGCTCTCCTGAGAGTGGGGTGAAGCAGGTCTTTACAGAGGCCTGTTAATTTTAAAGGACAAGCTTTATATATTAACACCCCTGTGGCAGTCTGCTCCCCACGTGGCGGACTGTATCCCCGCCATTTACCCAGAATTAAAGCGCACAAGGACCAAACTCGCTCACTGTCGGGAGCTGCTGGATGGTGCCAGCCCTGATTCCCATCTCCAGATGCACCGAGCATGCCCAGGTGCCCCCAAATGGGGCCAAAGCCACAGGGGGGCTCAGAGGGGGAGCAGGGAGCCTTGGGGGTGCCGGTGCCCCATTGCCCGGCCGGTGCTGGTGCCGACCCGTGAGGCAGGGGCAGCATGAGGAGCCGACAGAGGAGATTGCTCACTTAACGGAGGCCGCGTTACAGCCCTCCTTCCCTTCCAAAATCAGTTTTCTCCCAGGTGCTAGATTCTGAGGGAGGTGGTTTTATTGTCTGCAAAGCACCACCATCCTACATCAGATTTTTTTTTTTTTTTTCTGTACAGTTCGTAAGAACCATGGAGATCTAGCTTTAAGTGTAGCAACACTTGGACTTGCTGGGCAATGGAGACCTTTTCAGTGGCTTAGAGTAACGGGGAGGAGGTTTTTCTCTGCAGATAAAAGATTGTGAAGTGGTAACTATTTAGCATAAATTGTGTCTTCCGGCTCGCTAATCGCCTCTCAGTTCAAAAGACGCAGGTCTTACCCAGCTCTCCTTCTTCAGGCTGCGGGGCTACTGCTCCCCCCGACAGTCTGAGCAAATCCCTCCGAGAGTCTGACCGCTTAAATTGAAATCAAACACTCGAGGCTTGCATGGGGTACAAACTTTACCTCTTTCTTTCTGAGACACCCCTCCCCTTCACCATCCCTCCCACCCCATGCTGCCCTCCCCAAAAGAGTGAGAGACAAAAGAAGAAAGAAAGAAGGAAGGAAAGAAAAAGGTCTTGTTGGTGCAAAGGGAGAATTCGCAGTTATTGCTAGTGTTAGCATTTCCCCTTGGTTGTTTTTTCTTTTTTTTTTTTTTTCTCCTCTGCTTCCCTGGCATGCAGGTAAAATAACAAAATAAATCCCACAAAGGGCTTTCTGCCAGGCTGCCTTTGGAAGTTTGCTTAAGTGGCCTTAAGTAAGATAATAAGCAAGGAGTGTGAAAAGAGGAGACTTTGTCTTTTCACATTAGCAGCAGCCCTGTTCAAGTGGCAGTATCTATGAAAATGCTGTTCAGCCTTTAATGAGACTACTGTGTGTTAGTGTACCAGTCTAATTAATCCCATATTTTCACACAGCATAATTACTGAGCCGGGGCTGAATTATTTGGCTACTGGAGGTGGAGCAGTGCCTGCACTGTCCTCTGTCTCTGCTCCTCACAATTTATTATGCTATACAGCAAGACACCATTGAAACCTCCTAGTATAGGACTATCTGTCATCTCTACATTATCAGTAAAATACACCACCTTCCATACTGTGCTACAAGGGCTTTAGCAAATTGCTATTTTTATGGGATATGATAAAGGAAATGCTACCTTATGTTCAAATCTTTAACTGTCTCGTGTATGGAATATACAGTCGCGTTTCGTGCACGCTGGTTCAGCAAGGCCTATATGCATTGCTAAAGCCAAGGTGGTTTTCACCTCACTACTTTGCTCCCATTCGGTCTTCCTGCTATGTTTTTTCCTTCTCTTTTTACTTTTATTTTTACTTATATTTTTCTTTTTTCTCTTTTTCTTTTTCCTTTTTTCTTTTTCCTTTTTTCTTTTTCCTTTTCCTTTTCCTTTTTGTTTTTCTTTTTGTTTTTCTTTTTTCTTCTTTCTTTTTTTTTCCTTTTCCACTCCTATAGCAAGCCAGTCACCCCTAAGCTTCCAGAATCTCCATCTTTCCTGGCATTAAGGTTTTTCATCCCTCAAAGTCCTTTTTCTCCCACCCTTCCCAGTTTGTGTTATTCCTTGAAACATTTTTCTGCACATTATTATTTACATCTGATGTATGTTCTTGCCGTTTTGGAAGTGGTAGAGCCCCCCACCCCCTTCCTTCCCATAGGAGTTCAGGGAGATTTGTGGTTTAAACATATATTTGCTTGCTAGTGTTTCTGTGACTGGTTTAATAGTATCTTTTTAATGGAAGGCCAAACACTACATTAACTATATGGAACTGTTTGAAAATTATTCTTTTCAACAACAAAAAAAAGAGAGGGTTTTACCCTGTAAATTTTAAAACCAGCCTTAACAGTACATAAGGCTATTTTGTTATTGTGTATGGTTTCCATACATGCATTGTCAGATATATGGATGTACATATACCCAGGCAAAGTGAGATTTCAAAATAAAGAAAACCACATGCTTAATAGCACAAGCGGGAAAATTACTTCTCTAAGTTTTTAACCAAATAGTGGCCCCGAGACTTGAGTCCTCTTTTACGCAATCTGGAATCTAATGTATTCAAGGAGCAATAAAGTGAATTTCATTACACGTTTGCTGATACAGCGATTGTGTATTGGATCTGACACTCCTAAGCTCTTCCATATGTGCACATGGGAACCGAACAGCTTGCACTGCCCCCCAAATTAGTGATGCCACGCAGGGGCTTTTATCAGTCGTCTTGGGGCAGCTGAAAGTAGCCTGAGATCAAAGGTTAAGCAAGGTTAAATGTTAACAAACCTCAGCTTGTCAGCCTTCACAGGCTGGGCCAGGCTAGCCACTGGGCAGCACGGCTTCTTCAGGAGATGGAATTTGGAGGTTGGTCTCCAACAGGAGCCTTGCAGAGCTGGGGCTGCCCACCCCTGTGTGAGGCAGAGAAAACACACGCGTGTGTGCACACTGACCAGCTGCACAGACCTGGGGGGGGGTCTCTGCGTTGAGATGGATTTCACGCAGATTTATTTGCAACTTCACTGCTGCGTGGAATGTCCTGGTAGAAATTCCTGGAGGATTCAGGGTGCTCTTAAGGGGGCTGTGAAGGGAAAGTTCAAAGCGAATGAGCAAGGAGAGCTAAACGCTGGCCTTCGCTGCCTCTGGCACCCAGAGAGTTGCCTGTGCTGAGGATGAGGGGTATGGCAGCTGCTGTAGGTCCATGTGGAGCCTGGCTGGGTATTGTGTGGAGGTGTAGACCACTACGTATGGCAACCACAGCTCGCTTTAGGGCCACTTACATCAGAAATGAGGAACAAGGTCTTCAGGAGACCATCATTAGGCTGGCTCTGGTTCTAGAAATCTGGAGGAAGCCTAGGCATGTTAAACCTGGGAGGCCATATGGTGCCTCGTTTTCCAAAACTGAGACAGTTGAATCACTTGAAGGTGTCTCAGTCTGTCAGCTCTTCATGTGGCACCCAAAATCACTGGCTACTTTTAAAAATTATGTCTGCACACTGTCCGTAATACGTCAGTTCTTCTGTGTAATTACACCATGAAGTTTCCTCCCTGTCCTTGCACCCCTGGTTTTTGCAGTAGGGCTGCCCACCTGTCAATCTTCCTATTTGCCGGGATGTCCTGTTCTGTGAGACATTTCTTCTCAAGGATCTTCAGAGCTCTTCTCTTTTCTACTTGCCTTCTCACTCCATCTGCTCCTTGCTGCCGCTTAGGGTCCTTAGGCTGAGCTTTGAACCCTCTTCCACTGCTCACCGTTGCCCTGACTCTTCATTTGTCATTTTTGAGCAAGTCCATCTATCCAAGTCCTAAAGCTGGCCTGCTGCAACCTTTTTTTTTTTTTTTTTTATCTTCTTAAAAAAGTGCTTTGAGTTAGTCCTGATGTGTTATGTTTCAGTGCCCGCCCCTAGAGCACTGACATGTACCTGCGTTCGGTCACAGAGGTACTTGGTTATTTCCCCAAGCTCCCAGGAAAGCTCCCAGGATGTGACATTTCCAAACCATGAGGTGGCACCTCAGGGTCGGTGTTGACTGCTAACACCAGCCATGCCGGCTTGTTAAACTGGGGCCTGGTTTGGGCTGGACGTTAAATCAGGAGTGGGAAAATGCATTCTTCTGCGGTTCCTCCAAGTCCAAGGCCAGGTATGCAGACAAACGGTTTGCAGGTGACTGTTCCTAATGGCCTCCTCGCTGTGGCCAGCTCCTGCACGCTCACAAAGAGCAGGCCCTCTCAAGGTGGGTCATCTTGCAGTGTATTTTTTTCCCTCCTTCACCCCTTTTCTGTTATGTTTTCTTCTTCTCTATTCACCCTTGCACTGTGCATGAGGCTGACCAGGAAGCTCCAGGTAACAGCGCAGAAACTGGCATTTGCAGCCATGGAGCTTGCACAAAACCAAGCAACAGATGTTGTATAAATAGGAGACGTAAAAAGCGCACCGCCGATGCTCAAGTCTGTCTTTACCCCATTAGGGTGTCCTGATTAACCGCTCGTAGCGGTACCGCCTAGGTGATGGGACAGTGGTCGGTGCCTGTGCCGAGGCTGCCAGCAAAGATTCGTGTTGCGATGGTTTATTTGTGATAAGGACTCCTACACACAGCTCCTGTGGAGCATCCAGTAAGCAGTAAAGTGGTAATAGCCCATTTCTGCATCCTGTATGTGTTCTTGCAACTTGTGGCTGAGGTACACGGGGTAAGAGATTTTGGTCCTTATTTCGGACATTAGTGCTTCTCAGGGGCTTAGAAATGCAATTCCAGTGCTCCTTGACTGTATTTTTGACCCCTTAAACTAGTAACCGTATAGCAAAGTGGATGCCACCCTCAAAGGCAATCTGCTTTAAAATGCATTTCAAAAAGTAAGCTTCCATCAGTAGTTTTGCATGCCACTTCAGCCCTCTGTGGCAGGGTCACTGAGCTCATGAGTGCCTCTGCAAGTCACGCCGTGTTCAAGAACTTTGAAAGAAACAGCTGGGATTTAATATTAGGTGCACCAACTTGCTGTGACATGTTCAACCTTTAAAAAAATGAATGATTTCTTTAAAAGGTTGAATGTCTCATGCTAGCATCAGAACAAGCAACTTGGGGTGGGGGAAAAAAAAATCAAAAAGCACCACAAATAGAGAAATGAGAAAAAAACCCAGGTCTGTGTTAAAATGCTATGGAGAAAATTAATTACTAGAAGACTTGGTATAAATAAGACATTACATGACCCCTTCTGCCAGTGGGGGATCTCTGGAGGTGACAGACAAGTAAGGCAGGGTCTTAATGAATAGCCTTTCCCTAAAATTCTTCGCTGTGGGCTCAGCATAAACCTTTGCACAAAAGTGGGAGCCTGTGAGCAGTAGGAATTATTTATATTAAATGTACTGCTCAGCAAAACATGGCAAAATTCCTGTTCCCAACTGGAAGAAAATAATATTTCATGGCTGTAATACCATTAAGCGGGATATAGCGATTGCCAGCAGGGAATAGGGGTGGAGGGAGGCCCGCTGGTGGGGGGACAGAGGTTTCAGCTGGTAGGACATGGGTACCCATGGCAGAGAGGAGCAAAAGGGAGAGGTGGAGGGGAAGAGCCTCTGCCTGAGACCAGAGGTGAACTCTCTCCGATGGAAAAAAAGCATTGAACATAATAGAGGTGAAGCCAGCAGGATTTTACAGAGGTTTCTCTAAAAAGGCCACAGCCTTTTAATGGAGGACAGGACTGCTGTTAAAACCACTGGATGAAACCGTATGGGGATGGCCGAAGGGTTGTCTCCGTCCCTGGCCAGGGCCCAGCAGGGGTGACCGAGGGCTGCTGGAGGCTGAGCACTGCACAGGAGAGGTTCTTGTGTAATGCGAGGAAATGAGGTGTGGGAAGGAGTGGGCGCAGCTCTCTCTGCAGCCACCTGCACTAAAGGGAATGCCCCAGCTCTGAGGAACAGTTTGAGTTTTACATCCTGCTGAATTAGGCCTTGCCACCGCAGGGCTGGGATGTGCACCCATGTGCTAGTGTGCACATGAGTGTTTATGAACCAACTGGAGGGCTGCTCAGGAATAAAACCAGAGTTAATGTCAACAAAATGGTTTTAAAATCCCTATAGCACAGTGATGACGGACTCTTAAATCCTATAGCACCTTTTTTTATCCCTGGAGGGCGTAGATGTATGAGCTGGGGAGCACACACCTCCCTCAGCACTGCAGAGGGGTCAGTATTTCCTTGGTGTTCAGTCCAGAGAAGGACATGGAGATGAGAGGAGATTTATATCATTACTGGAAGACCGTCAATCAGTCAATCAAGTGAACAAGTCAAGGCCTCTCGTATTTCCCCAGGATGAGGCAGACCTCCATACTCACCTCGGTGATGCTCACGCTGCCCTGGCAAGAGAGGGTGTCTCCGAGCATCCGCACAGGGGGCCAGACTCACGCTTGGGAAAGGACAGTGCAGACAAGCAGGTGGCTGTGGAAGCTGGAGTGACTGCCTGAGGGTGCAGAGCTACCTCGGACCAGCCCGGCTTCAGGCAGCACCAGCTCACCAGTGCAGCACCGTGGGCACAGCCCACACCAGTCCTGCTCCTCCTCCTGCTCCTTCCACTGGTGATGCAGCAGAGCACACAGTGCGATAGGTACACCTCTGCAGAGGTGTTTTCTTCAAAGCAGGCAAATTGTCAGGTTTCCCTCAAAAAACAGTAACGCGGCTTATACATGAAAAAAAAAAAAAAATCATCAAAAATCAGTTTTCTTCCAAGTAAGATAATTCTGATGTTACTTAAAATACTTCAGACTTGTCAGTAAAATCTCAATGTCATGAAAATTAACTGGCATATTTAAAGATTGACTTGCTTGCTCGCTTTCAACTCCCAGTCAGCCTGACATGGGGAGGGCACTTGCTATTCTTATCTTTTACACACTTGTATTTCTTGGCCTTTAACAGCTTCTTCTGCAGCTCACACTGCTCTGTCTTCCAGGGATAACGGGTGTCACTGGTTGCTGCTAATCCATTATGGCAAGCTGTCTAATTACCAGTGGTGTAGCAGTAAATAAAATGCGGGTTCACTTGCTGGCCTGCTCCTTATCCCTCATCTAAGAAGTGGGCAAATGTTGTATCACCCCAATTATTGCTCCATTTACCTGCATGTTCCCTTGACTATGGCACTGCTAATTACTCACTTTGTTAGGCAGAAGAAATATTAGGTATTTATTTCATTTGCTGTGATGATAAGAAATACAACTCCTATTATTTGTCCCTTGGATTAGAAAATTCCCTTTGCAGCAATTCTTCTAGCCTGCATGCATAAATAAAACCTCATTTTACTCTAACACAGCTTTGGTACCTGAAAAGAGATCACATTTTGCTCAGGAAAATGTTCTCGTCTATTTTCTCTAGTGTGGGAAATGCAAGTTAGAGAGGTTTGTGGAGTGAGACTGGATGCTGTACTGAACCAAAAGGTTCATTACTGAAACAGCATACTGCAAGATACTCGCACAAAATTGCTGCTCTTTACCGAAAACAGTCCTTCTGGAGGTGCTCGGCTTTTGGTGAGGAATTGGAAATTGGGAGCAGTCTGAGCCGTGTCTGAACGGGACTAGACGTGATTTTGATCTTAGATATTTTCAGTTGTCTATCCCAGTCCCCTTGGCCGCAGCCACCTCCTCACTTAGACTCCAGCATCGTGAGATCATCCTCAGCAAAAATGCTGGTTAGTAGCTGGCAAGAGAGCGTGAGTTAGCACTACATTAAATGGCAAAGCAACAGAGAGAAAAAGCGAGTGCAAGCCCTGGAGCAAGCGGACCGTCCTAGGTAAGGCAGCAGGAAGGGCAATGGGTCAGGCACAGCAACAGCACCTCTGTCCCTGTGAGTGCTTCCCCAGGAGCACCAGGCAGGTGGGGAGGGGGGACGTGGTGCCTAACGAAAGCAAATATAGAAAGGGGCCCAAGCCTCCCAAGACCCGAACTGGTACTCTGGCACGCTATTGACCATTTTATCACCTTACCCAACTTCTAACAAACTCCCGGTTCGTTACCCAAAGCAGTTATGTTTCACTAGGATCTCCCATTTTAGCAATGCAGCCTTAAATCAATCTTTTGAAAAAGTGTTCTGAAATGGGTGTCTGAGATGAACCCTACAGTGTGTGTGTGTAGGGGAGCTTCGTATGATGAACTTGATGTGATGATTCTTGGTCTTCTTCATTTTTGTGGTCCTCTAGAAATTGCCTAGCGATGATGCAGACCCCTTTAAAGATTTTGTATGTCTAGGTGACCAAAGAGCATGTAAGGGCTCCTTTTTCTTGATCACCTTCTTTGTTTTTTTGGCAGGTATCCGTTTCCCCTGTTTTGAAACCTGGTGAGTCTTACACGCTAAAAGGTCCACAGTTAATGGGCAATGGCTAAAAAATAGGTAAAATGGATGGAGAAGAATGTGCAGGTTATTTTAAAATATTTGTATATTTATACAAGTGCTATAAGGTATGGTTTTCAGCTGAACGTCCTTCAGTTTCGTTACTTGTGTCATTCAGTGCATCTTTGTGCCATTAGCCTTGATTTCACTAACTTTGCAGCTTCTCTTTGAATTTCAAGGTGCCAACACGTGAAACAGAAATTTGGATCAGTGACTTTGTTGGGATTTCATTTCTGACAATACAAGAAATAAAGGGCTACAGCTGCCTGAAATGAATGTCATATACAGTCTCCCTTCTTAAAATATTCAAAATGCTTATACCTCAAGGACCTAACTTAAATGTTCATTTCAGCCTTCTGCACCACCTTTAAACATGGCACTGGCATAACACTGCCGCCTCATTTAGACTAGAAAATAATCAAAAATCTCTTGTGTCTCCTGGCACTGGGAAGGAGGGTCTTTGGACATCCAGATTTTGATGGCTGGAAGACCCTCTCCTTGGGACCATTCATTTCCAAGTGAAAGAAATATTCTTCAAATACTGCCGCCAAAGAAAACCCAGTTAATTTCAATACATTTGAGAGAAGAACAAAACTTCAGTTTCTTCTCAAAGCCATTTGGGTGAGGGAGATTTGCAGCTTGAGTGTTGGCTGGTTGAATTTTCCTTCAAGGTCTTGCACCTTCTTGGTCTCCAGTGGGAAGGAGGAGGCTGTGAAACAGCTCCCCAGTGCTGCAGTGGAGGGGGCCAAGGCACAGAGAGCCCAGAAAGCAGCCTCAGATCCAGGAAAGCAGCCAGGACACTTCAGAGCTATCTGGAGAAAGAAAAAGGCAACAGGAAATGAGAGACACTAAAAGCATCTCATCCAAAAGCTACACCCCCCGTCACCCCCCCAAAAAAAGAAAAATAAAAAGAGAAGGAAAATCAGAAGCTCCTTCCTTCGCTGCTGTGTCCTGTGCCACATGCCGAAATGCCCTGTGTGCAAACGTGACTGACATCACTGGAGAAGAATGTAAACTTTGATTTAAAAAAAAAAAAAAATACCGCTTGCCGCTGCTCCTCTTTGGCAGCAGATCTCATCTCTTTGGAATATTTTTATCTGATTGCGTATGTATATGCACATATATAAATATTTTCTTAAAAGCAGAAGGATGCTTCTCTCTTTCTTCCCCGTGCTTGCAACAGAGGCTGTGCGCCGTTCATAGCGGTTTCCTCCTGAGAGCTTCCACACGTGCTGCTAGAGGAAGAGGAGAGCAAAATGAAAATTATAAAATAGCAATAATAACAATAAAAATAACAAATAAGCCGAGTGAGAAATGGAGGACTAATTCAAGCTGTGTCCTTTATACCCGTAATAAATGACCCAGCACTGGGGAAAGTGGGTTGCTAAACTAAAACTAATGTGGGAGGTGTGTGTCCCCCCATCCTCCCCCCTGTTACTCCACCCCACACGCAAGTATCTATGCTGGGGGCTCGGGTGTCTTCCCTCCCTCCTTTCAATCTACCTAGCCAGAGCCCTCTCCCTGCTTGACAGCTACCGCAAGCCCAAACTGACAGCTCTTCAAAATCCGCTGAAGAAACCCAGCATTAATTAAGTCATTGCTGGACTGTAATTTCCTTGAGAAGTAAAAAATTCTCACACAAGAAAAGGTTACAGAGACCTTTTCTGTGTCAAAATTACCATGCTGCATGAATATTAATGCTCTTAATGAAGACAACCTTTGCTTCATCAGGAAGGTTCTGGAGCAGGTGCCAAGCCTGAAGTCTCACTCTGTGGATTTTCTACTCTATGAAAGTCGGCACAATGCAATTTTTCCATTAAAATCAACATTTCCCACATGATCGCGGGTTTTTTTTTTTTTCTTCTTTACAGATAGGCGGAAAGAGGGGGGAAAGAATCCCTCTGCTTTGAAATCAAACATTTAAAGGTTTCATTCAACACATTAATCAGCACTGAGGGAGAAGAGAGGAGGAGAAGGAGGAGGAGGAGGAGAAGAGAGGAGGAGGGGGGTGGAGGGGGGGTATCTGCCTTATTTATAGAGATCTCACATGCGTTTCCATAGATCACAGCCGCGTTCATGTCCCGCACTGCCCTGGGGTGCCACCGGGCACATCCACCCCCCGAAAGGCCGGGGGGGCTGGCCAGGGGACACTGGGATGGGGCATCCGGAAGGGGACAGGGTGGTGATGCCATCACCTCTGCCCTGCTTGGGACATTAGCCCCAGTCTTAAGCCTTCAGAGACCGAAGATGAGTGCTGTAAGGCTCAGCCATCTGAGGGGGGGCACAGCCAAAGGGGGTATTACCAACAAATGGGGGAATGAGGAAAGGGGCCTCCCCAGTGGTGGGCAGGGGAGGGAGCGGAGATGTTCAGCCGCGAGGGCAGCAAGGACGTGCATTAGCACAAAATGATGGAGGAAAAGGCTTGGTTTTTTGGCTCTTTCTCAGGAAGGAGAAGGCTTGTGGTGTGGAAGTGAGCCGGAGAAATTGCACTGCCTTTGTGCTGAGCCATTTCACCAGCATTTAGCCTCAAATGAGGAAAGGGAAAGAAATGATAAGGAAAAGTGTGGAGAAACACTGAGGACTGAGTAGAAGCTGCGGCTTTAGAGGGGAAAGAAAAGCAGGTAAAATCCACCTCTTTCTCCCCCTTCAAAAGGAGAAAGTGATGTGAAAACTGCCCATTAATTATATCTTCTACTTATTAGGCATTCATGATCTAATAATGGCTGTGGCTAACTTATAAAAAAAATCTGATTATTTTCTGTTGGGGCATGCAATGCCCTGTATATATTAAAAAGGTAAGCAATGATATATATTTATGGGTACTGATGTAATAGCTATTAGATTTATAATGCAGAGAAGAAACATAATTTTATTAGAAAGAGCAATAGTTCACAATCCTATTATTGTTTATTGCTGACGTCAGTGCTGAACTATAATAAGAATCATGTAACAACTGGAAATAATAATAAAAATGCTGTTTAGATTTGCAAGAAAGCGGATCCTCTAAAACAAAAATAGGGATTGTAAACCCTGAGGGTACCCAGGGGGTACCTGGCAGCAGCCGCTTGGGTTGCAGCAGCACTCAGAATGCAGGTCAAAGATTTTGCGCCCCCTCCGGCCCGAACCAAAGGTAAACATCTTCCTGACTCCAAATTTGCCATCAGCCCCTCTGTAGACACCTGGGCAAGGCCAGGGCATCCTTGTGGCCACCCTGATGCAGCGTGACCCCGTGGGGCTGGGCTACTGTGTCCTCCGGGGGACAGAGGGATGTCTGGGGCAGCGGCACCCCCAGACCTGCCTCCCGCTGTGAGTGACACGCGGGCACCAAACCGTCGACAGTAACCCCGATAATCTGAGTTTAGGAAACCTCGCGTCCCAGGTCCTACTAAAGTATTCGAACTACTACTATGCACTTTTTATGCCTAGCCTTTGCTTTATATGAACATATACATATATACATAGACTCTAAATCTTCCGTTATAGTTGCCCTAAAAACCTATTTCCAAGCTGTATCTGGAACTGTCAGCCTTGCTGGTCTCTACTTTTTTTTTTTTTTTCTCCTTTCTAGCAGTTTTTTTTCCCTTTAGTGCAGTGTTTGCTGACCTTCAGACTCAAGAATTAACTCATTCTCCCGACATCTGTGAATTATTAATGAGGCTGTTTCAGAAAGTTCCTTAGCTACTTCCTTTAAAACTCCTGGGTGCAAATTAACAGAGCTGGTTTTGGGAAAGCTTAATTTTAGCAGGTGCTGCCTCAGATCTTCCTTTGTTGCAGAGATAAACGTGTTGCTCCCGCAGAAATATCAGACGGGATAGATACACCCTCCAGCTTCATTGCAAACACAGAACAAAAGTGTCTAGTCAACACTTCTGATCTTTCTTTGTTAATGTTTGCAACGCTGTGAGCTGTCTCTAGCAATGGCCCCACAGCTGTTCAGGGTTTTTCTTGCTCCTGTCAGAGTGTTCTGGATCTTTTATTATCTATCATTCTGTTAGTCACTGGTTCTGCACTGATTTCTTTTAGCTTTGTGTGTGTGTGTGTGTGTGTGTGTGTGTGTATGGAGGGGGGAAGAGGGAACGAGGGTACAACAGTATAATTTTTTCACATCTCTGAATATTTCCTAGTTCTCATTACATTTCTTATGGTCAGTCAACAGTCCCACTCACTCGTTGCAAGGATTGCATTAAGCTTTACGTAGCTGAACCTTTCCTTTTTGAACAAGTAGTAATCTAAGAATACGAACTAGGGGGGAGTGCTGTGTTTGAAGGGGGTAAATGTAGGGCTCCCTCACTTTTCAATGGCAAAGAAAAAGGCTGCAGCACTGTGTGGCTGGGGTGGCATCTGTCCCTGCTGAGAAGGAGGTGGATTGGGCGCCAGGCGTACATAGTGAGGGAGGACGAAGCTTCTGAGCACCTGCTCCTGCTCCCAGGCTCTCAGTTCAACAGCACATCTCACTATTGAGATGCCCCCTGTGGCCGTACGCTGGATGGATAACTGGTTCTCCATCAGCCCTTGCCTCCTCCATGGGTCCTCCCTGGGCTCCTCTATCCTGATGCTCACTTGCCTTCCTCCAGCCAAGCTCTTTCCCCCTTCACTGTACTAGCTGGTACCTGCTGCTTTGCCCGCCATGACAAACCCCCTTCCCAAAATCCCAAATCCCTTACCATTCACCTACCACCAGCCACTATTGGCCCTCTTCTTTCCCTTAAAAACCTGTTCTGGCCACATGCCTTTGGAAAGAGATGATCACCAGCTTCACTTTGAAATATTGATGGGCCCAGCCATAGGTAAGATAAGGTGAAAGTAGGACACGCAGTCGGTGAGTGCCGCAAACTTAGAAATCTTAATCCAGGGCCAGAAACCTGCACTAAAAGCTTCATCTGAGGTGCCTCGGTATGAAGGTATTAGAAAGGAAGAAAGGTTTGCAAATGTTGGTGTAGCCAAAATCACAAACTGAACCAGAGCAGGAACAGAACGTTTAGTTCCTCGACTCCAAGAAATTTTCTGCATTAAAATAACACAGACAGCTGAGATAAATATTCTTATAAATTAGTGGAATTTCAGATTTCCACAGAACAAGGTGATGTTGTGTCCTGTAATGATACAAATATTCTTACGGGACATGATATCACACTTAAAACTCTAAATTTTTAAAGGTGTTTCAGTTACTTTATAGCAGCGGAGTGTCTTTGGAATGAACTAGATTTGCTATTCCATCTGAAGAACAAAGAGAAAAATTTATAGAAGATCAAACAAATAAAAATACATTGAGAAAGACAGTAAGTGATGTCAACGCACTAAGAAATTAAAAACTTTGCATTAGTGTCTGAGCTTTTTTGTTGGTACCCAGGTATTATAAATAATAAACTAAACCGAAATTGCACATATTATAAAGCTGCGTTTTTCTGTAGGGGTTCTGGTGACATGTACAAACCATGCAAGCTTTACTCCCATGGCTTATCCATGTCACTAATCCCCCTCTATAAAACGAGGGAAGGGAGACGCAGCAGGGAGGGATGTAACTTGCACAGAGCTGATTCCATCTTCTCCCTGCATTTGTTTCCAAATTACTTGACAAGTGTTGCCCATGGCTTTCCAGGAGTCTGCCCTGGGATGAATGAACTTCTGCAGCAGTGAAATTCATCTTGTGAAAAATGCTTCTTTTGGGTCATTGGAACTATTTGGGAAATAGTTGGCTGAAAAATAGAGGGGAAGTCAACTGAAGTGGAAAATGTGAGGTGAAGTTTATTTGTGACTGATGAAGAATGATAATCTATATTTTGTCTGTGACATTTTTTTTTTTTCTTAAGACTATTTTTAATCAGCTCAGTTCAGTCTCAAATTATGCTTGCTTTCTCCTTCCAAATGAGTCCACGAGGCAGAAAAAAGGAGAGTTAATCAGGAAGATCTAATTGTGATAAAACCCATATACTTTTAAATATAACTTTCAAATTAGCCTCTGACTGCACTAAAATAGAAATGACAGTGAAATGATTTCTGTCAGGTTTATTTGAAACAGCTCTGGACACAAATGGATCTCAGCTTCCTCAGGTTATCATGGGGAAGGCTGGGGTCTGCACCAGTTGCCGTCACTGTCACCCGGCCCAAGCGCTCGCTGGCTTTGGGATGCTCCAATGCTGGCTCTGAAATGCATCCCCCAGACCCACGCATTGTGTGTTCAGGGCATCTCCTGAGGTTTTGACCTGGGGAAATGGAAGGTGAGGAGACTCTACCACCTCACGGGACAGCATCTCAACTTTTCCATGAAAACAGGTGGGAGTTTTGCTCACAGGGAATCTTTCGGGATGCTGAACCCAGTGGCTCGGCCACACAAATGATGACGTTCCTGCCAGGATCACTGCAGGAGTCCCAACCTTCTCCCTCACCGCTCCTGATACCTTCATCCCAGAGACATGAAGCAGCGAATCTCGCTCCCAGCTCCTGCTGGCCTCAGAAAATCCCGAGCTTAATCAGGAGGCTTGTTTATGGTACAGCTCCTTGTCTCGCAAGTACTACAGATGCCACTTTGTTGCACCTAAACTGCTTACGAGACAGCACTCTTACCTAATAAGACATAGCACAGCCATACATATTTATTTATATTTGAACTCTTGCCCTCTGTACTATACTGCAGGTCATGCATCTGCTCCAACATCACTTCATTAATTTTCTACTACTCTTCTCCATGGTGGCAACAGTGTTTTGAAGCCTGAAAGGAATATTTTCCTTTTTTTTTTTTTTTTTTCCCCACTTTGATCTATCTCTTTAACTCTTTAGCTGCTGAAAGGAGGGGAGTCCGTGCTTCTCCAGCACGGTGTCGCAGCACTGCTCGTTTGGAATCGGGACACAGCAAGGATATCCAGACAATGTCACTTCTTTGCCTGTGTAATACATTGCTGTTCTGTTTTGTACCTTGCTAATTAGAAAGCAGGAAAGAAAAAAATATATTTATATATAAAAGAGCTCCCATCTGACAGACTCAAATTACAAAAGTATTCTGATATAAATTATTTAATCAGTGGGGGGAAAAAAGAAAGTCACAGTACTAACTATCATTTCTAGACATAGTATTAACAACCATTTCTTTCATTGGCTTCTGGTGTCTTATTTTGCTCACTCATCACCAATAAGAAGCTATTGTATGATGCTTACCATAAAATATGACTTTCATCTCTTTGTCTTTGCATTCACTTGCTTCATTTACCTTCCTAATGTATAAAAAGTTTTTAATTTGCCTCCCTCCCTTCCTCTTCTGTCACTAGCACTCTTGAAAACTTCTGGAAGAAGAAGAAAGTAAAGACTTGAATTCATATATGGGACCCCATTCTGCCAGCCAGATCTGCCAGTCTTTGAAACACACTCCATGAACAAGGCATCGTTTGAAGGTGTGATCGCAGCTTTATGGCTAGGTTACAAGCCGGTGATAGGAAACCATCTAGACAAATGTGCTGATCTCCAAATCCACGCTTCCTTTGGTGTCCTGCAGTGATGGGTGGTCACTGGGAGGCTGAAGGCTTGCTCGGGGCAGCCGTCCCCAGCAGCAGAGGGAAGTGTGCTCAGGACCGGTGCTCTACCCAAGGGCAGAGGTCCCCACCTCTGCACAGAGAGCGACTAGCCAGGATCAAACTTGGTGCTCTGAGGTTGCGTCTGACCTCAGACCAGGTGTCCAGAGACCAGGCCTTATGCGTCTAGCCTGTTTCAGCGGGTGCTGGAGCCAGGCTCTCACCCCAGTGCTTTCCTTGAGATGAGCCCACGTCCCTGGTGTGCAGACAGCATTTCTCCCACTGCCCTCTGAAAGTCAAGCCCAGAAGTTCAACAAGCCCCATCATAAAGAGGTTTTGCACAGCAGGGTTTTCACGAAACAACCAGAAATAACTTGGCATAGTCATGATGCTGAACCTATCCAGAGGGTGGAAAGCACACCTTTAAATTATTAAAACACCGAGCCTCTTTCCAAAAGACAAGAGATATCCAAGGACGTTGCACCAGAGCCCCCTTGTGCAAATGTGTTGCGGAGAGGCCAACAAAGCTGCACCAAAGCAGGGGCCAAACCTCCATAACTACTCACGGGCTGGCAGCAGACCTCAGAGCGAAGTCTGCCATCTAAGAGCATGCGACCATGAGCAAAATGTTTTTTAAAAGACTGGGAAGAGTAACATGCGCCAAAGCCCGGGTTCGTGCACGAACTATTTGTGTGAAATCTGAAGGCTACTCTGGGAGGGGTAACTCCAGGGCCCCCCTTGAGTCAATGCCTGTGTCTGATAAGAGCACAAATGTATTGTTTTCTGGTCCCTGTGGTGGGTGAATACCTTTTGATTGTCTGCTGAGATTACATATAATGAAAAACAGAGAGAGTAAACTGCTTTTCCTTTCACAGTTATGTCACTACTATATATATGTATATACATATATTGCAGGTTTAAAATCCATATCCTGTTGTTGGATAAGCAGCTGGAGCTATTGAGATTTTCACGGAAAGCATCCACTTTTTTCCTGTGACCTGCAAGCACAGGGGCGCCAGAGCGTTATCCGGGAAAAAAACAAACCAAACCAAACCAAACCAAACCAAACCAAACCAAACCAAACCAAACCAAACCAAAACAAACAAAAAAACCCAACAAAACCAAAACCATGAGGCGGTTGTGGCACGGTGCTCTCTGGGCAGCCGTCAGCACAGGTGTGTGAAGGCCGCAACATGGCAGAGCTGCTCCCTCCAAAGTTGGGGTGATGCCAGTGCCCACTGGCCCGGGGGTTACAGCCCAAGCAAGACCACCGGTGCAGCCAGGAGAAATGCCCTTGGACGCTTCACACTGGCCAAACACTCCTGGGCTGGTTTGCGGCCCAGCTGTGCCCCCAGCAGAGCCCTGAGCCTTCCCTGCAGCCGCCTCGTCATCATCATCTTCATTAGGCTGGCCCATCAGGCCACTCCCTGCAGTGTCACCAGGGAGGTGAGAGTCCCCAGCGAGTGACAAAGGCTCTGTGCTCAGTTGTTCTTGCAGGGAGGGTAAAAGGCCCAGTTTTTTTCCCCCAACAGAGCTGCTGCTAATAGCAGCCACCTCCTTTACTCTCTCTCCCTCCTCCTCATCACCACCAGGCGCTGGAAGTATGAAATAAAGCTCATTTTTCTGACATAACACGTTAAGATCTTGAAAGTTAATGCCACGGCAATGCAAAACGAACACCTCTTGGCACGACAGAGGCAAAGTGCTGCCTGTTTGTTAGCAGGGAGGGAAGCTCCCGCTCACGTTACCTATCACACTGTGCAATTGCAACTGCCAGCTGCCTGTGACCCAGCCCTCGCCCACCCCGCTCCTCCTGCCGGCTCCCTCCTCTCACCCCAGTGAGATGAAAAGAGTGTGTTCGGAGGCAGATGAAGCTCCGGATTTAAGAGAGGATGGTTTTACGCCTTACGGTGGAGCTGCCTTACCCCCAACCAACATCGGGGGACTCTGTCCCAGCAGCACGGACCACCCCAGGCCCCTTTGGGGTAAAAGACTCTCTCCAGCCAAAAGTGGCCTTTGCACTCCTTTGGCAAGGATGAGGAAAAGAAAGGGGTGCCTCTTGCTTGCTGTGCAGTGGAAATATCAGAAGTGAAGAGCTACAGGCACCCGGTTACCCACGGCGGGCTGGGAGAAGTCACCTTCTCCCATGCGAATTGCTACTTGCAGCAAAGGCAATGAATGTGGCTTCTGGGCAATCAGAGGCAAACTGAAAAGAAGCCCTGGAAAGGCGTCAGACTGGTCACTGGATGAATGCTCAGCCCTCATCCACACAAAGTGGTGTGACTTTTCCTCGTTTTTGTGTACAAATGTGTGGTGCTGGCTTCCTGTTTTGGAGTGTTATTGTCTTGCTTGAAAAGTAAAAGTCAAGAAGCCAGGGCAATATTAAACAGCATTTATTAAACAAGGTGGGGGTTAATCTGCCCTACAGATACTCAATATTTGATTTAACAGAAGCTTGAAGAAATTTAAAAAAAAAAAGCACATATTGTTCTTTGAAGCACACATTATTCTTTGAATTACGCTTTCCCAAGGAGAAGATGAGCCTCCTAATGCTAACAGCTGAAAAGTGAGGATCTTCCCTCCCTTCAAACCCAGCACACTAGAGGTGTGGGAGGAAGAGGGGTTGTTTTCTTCCAGACAACTTTCAGCCCACATAGTCTGGGGCAGGGTGAGTAATACCCCTTCACCAGATGCCAGATTGACAGGATAAGTGTTCAGATGAACAGTCCCTTGGAAAAATCAGGGGAAACAAGTAAAATAGTCCTACAGAAAGAGTGTTCATGAGCACAAGGAGAGGGAGCCTCTGGGCCATAAATACTCGGGGAAAGGTATGAAATGTGCTTGTCTTCTCGCCATGCCTATCCCAGGGCAGCCACTTTGAATCACTTTGATCATCAGGCAGGGCAGAGGACTCAGTGGATTTTGGTCTGGTCCATTCTGTCTGCTCTTGTGTTGCGTACAGATGAAATTGTACTGATCGAGTCAAACCAATGGACGGTTACTGTGGCTGAAGAATGATGTGTTTTGCTCCAGCCTGGCACCGGTGCTAATTAATTTAAACAGGAATAAAAATGGTGCAAAGTGCAGTAAAAGTATCCAGCTTGCAGTGATTTAACGAAATCAGTTCACACTCAGATAAAACCGCTGCAACTCAGCACACAGATAAACACCGAGGGAAACTGATTAAATGTCCAAACAAAGGAATAAAAACATGAAATCAGTTGGACAGTAAAGAGGGTCAGTTGTTAAACAGATTATATTTTCCAAGCAGAATTGTTGGGTTTGTTTAATTTCTTTTTCCACCGATTTTGTGTTGGTTTTGTTTGGTTTCAATGCAGTGCTGCTCAGTGTTCCCGCCTCAACCTCTGCACTCAACAGAAAAGTCTGGAGTATTTCCTTGTCCTTTTTTCCAGACACCATCACTCCCTTCTCTGCATCAGCTGGTACCACCTGCTCAGAAGCAAGCAGATCTTAGAGGGAAGGCAAATATCCCATGGGCAAACTGGGTATATTTGTTTATAACACGCTGCCAAACACATATTGAAAGGTAGGGTTTGTTTTTTTTTTTTTTTTTTAATATGGCTTTAGAGACAAGCCTTCCAAGATTTCCACAGGGTTTAGTCAAACCACATCTGACTTCCATCCAGCTTTTCTGAATGCAGCTGCCTGCTCTGAAGACACATGGATTTAGCTGCTGTGCCATGCAGACAGATGCTAAACCACCAATGTTCGTAAAAAGAAAATGTGGGTTAGGAGATGGGGGTGAGAGTGACCTAGGACAGCTGGAGGCTGAGGTTCCCAGAGGAGCTGAGACGTGCCCTACGGCACTAGCAGGATAAACACAGGCAAATGAACACGGGTCGCTGCTGTACCTTTCACCAAACTGGAGATCATGGAATCACAGGATCATGGAATCACAGGATCATGGAATCACAGTGTCATAGAATCACAGAGTGATAGAACAGTTTGACCTTCGAAGGTCATCTAGTCCAACCACCCTGCCGTGAGCAGGGACATCTTCAACTAGATCAGGTTGCTCAGAGCCCTGTCCAGTCTGGCCTGGAATGTCTTCAGGGATGGGGCATCTACCACCTCTCTGGGAAACCTGGGCCAGTGTTTCACCACCCTCATTGTAAAAAATTTCTTCTTCATGTCTAGGCTGAATCTCCCCTCCTTTAGTTTTACCCCTTGTCCTATTGGAACAGGTCATGCTAAAAAGTCTGTCCCCATCTTTCTTATAGTCTCCTCTTAAGTACTGAAAGGCCGTAATAAGGTCTCCCCAGCACCTTCTCCAGGCTGAACAGCCCAAACCTCAGCCTGTGCTCACAGCAGAGCTGTTCCAGCCCTCTGATCATTTTTGTGGCCTCCTCTGGACCCTCTCCAACTGGTCCATGTTTTCCCTGTACTGAGGGCTGCAGACCTGGACACAGGACTCCAGGTGGGTTCTCACCAGAACAAAGCAGAGGGGCAGAATCACCTCCCTTGGCCTGCTGGCCACGCTGCTTTTGATGCAGCCCAAGATACAATTGGCTTTCCGGACTGCAAGCACACGTTGCTGACTCATGTCCAATCTTTCATCCACTTGTACTCCCAAGTTCTTCTCTGCAGGGCTGGTCTCGATCCCTTCATCCCCCGCCAGTATTGACAACAGCAGTTTCCCTAACCCAGGTGCAGGACCTTGCATTTGGCCTCGTTGAACCTCATGAGGTTCACATGGGCCCAGATCTCCATGGGGAAAAAGAAGAGGTGCAGCCAGGTATGAGGAGGGAGGCATGGTGGCACACTGAGTGTTCATGGCACAGCCCTTGGGCTGTTGCCCCACCAACCCACTCCTGTGTGGAAGGTGGTTAACAGGGAGCCCCAAGTCAAGAGGGAGCCAGATGTTTCCCTGAGCCCTCACCACTCTGCTCAACAGCCTGTGTATCTGTGAGTGCAGTGGCATATGATGGGATTTGTGAGGGCAGGTCAGAGGTCTGCAGGGTGATGCAAGAGGGTGAAACAGTTCTTGTTCCTGTTTTCTGACACTGTCCCCATTGCAGGTGGAAAATGCACTTTGCACGAAGCAGCTTCAGCTACTGGATGAATTTTACCTTTCAGTATCAAGCACATCTTTCACACTTTTGCCCTTTCCAGGCATCTTTTCACTGACTGACAATGTGACCCCAAATGCTGGTTTTGAAACACTTTGAGGGGAAAAAAAAAAAAAAAAAAGTGTGTGTATATATATATATTTTTTTTTTTTCAGTATACGTATACCCAAATTACCTCTGAGAGAATTCAAATATATGTCATCTCTTAGGCTGTACTTTATAGCTAAGACATCAGACCCTCTTTTGACTATCAAGGTTCTCATCTTGCCCACCAGACCTGGCATGGCTTGGTATCTTCTGAACCATTATGAGCCCTGCACAACTTATTTTGTTCATGAATCCATATTTCATGGGTTATGCTTATTATATGTGCAGCTCTTTGGTGATGACAGCAGGAGTTTTGCACACAGAGAGAACATGGTATTCATTGGCAATCCACAGAAGCTTTTTTTTTCTAATGTGGTATGGAAAAAACTCTTCTTAGGAAAACAGATAATATCAGTGCCTGAGGCCTTTGCCCTAGGTGTCTCAAAGGGAAAGGCACTTAAAAAATGTGCAAAGCAGCAGCCCAAACCTCCCACAGTGCTGAAAAGAAGACTAAATATTCTTAAGGAAATGTTGGGTTTATTCCAGTTTCTCCAGAAACACTCACTAAACCCACTTCCACATTTTCGGGCACTGGTTCTGGGAACTCAGCATTTAGGTACTTTGAATGAAAACCGCATGGTCAGTTGGACCACCTCATGTGAACATTAATTTTCGTTCACTGGACCTGAAATCTATTTTCCCTGTGAATATCCTGGAGCAGCTCCACAGGAGCCGTTTGGAGTCACACAGCTGTAAAGCCAGAGGAGACTCTAGCCTATAAGATGCACTTCATTTGCAAAGCATGTGCTATTAATTAACCATGAGAAACGGTTGCTCGTTTACTTTTCAGCTACATGAAGACTGAATGTTTCCTAACTCAGCATCAATCTCAGCTGTCCTTCAAATTTGCTCCACGAGGCTGTCCACCAAGGCCAGGGAAAAGAGTGGGTGAGTGTGGGCAACAGGAATGACTGAGCCATGCCAAAGAGAAATTAAATTTTAGGAGAAACTAGCTTTATGTCAAAGGAAGAAAACCCATGTTCGATTCTGAGCAGGTCATCTTCAAAGAGAAGGATTCTTGAGAAGTAAAATGGATTATTATTTACATAACCAATCAGCACCACAGCAAAGGCATCCACAAGTGGGGAGGATTTAGATACCTGCAGGATTCAGATTTCCTACTCTGCTGCTTGTCCACCCTCCAGGCCAATATGACTTTCTGTCACGGCTTTTTATCTCTAGTCTTTATATATATCTTCTCTGGAATGCTGAGGATGATACTGGAGCATCTTGGGAAATGCAAACAAATAGGAGACGTGATGCACGGTAGTTCATAAAAGCCTCTTATCTTGGATATGCTACTTCTAAGAAAAAGCCAGATTTTTTTTTTTTTTCTTGGAAAAATCTTAAGTGAAAAATGGATGCAAACAACACAAGTGAGGCCTTGTGTGGTTTGGAAGTCATAAAGACTCTCAACCACCGTATTGGCCCAATGCCTCCCGTTCTTTGCTTTTGGTCTAGTAAATCGAAAGGCCACCACAGATGTTAATACCACGAATATTCATGTTCTACCCAGAAGTGGAACCTTTTTTACTAGGTGATTTTTGCAAATGAGCATGGCTTTTCAAAAGGAAGAGGGGTACATCAAACTTCTGGGAAAGGTTATCAGCTTTTCCAATTGGCCCCAGAGAAAAATTGCTGTTTTCCTATTAAAATAGCTCCTTTTTTTTTTTATACGGTTTTCAGATTTTACTAAACCTCTCTGTCAGGCTGGTATTCCTTCAGGTAAGGCTACTTCCTGCTTTCTTAAACTATTCCTACATGTTTACTTTTTCTATATTTTCTGTATTTTTCCAGTGCGCTACTAGGCCCATGTGGCTCATATCAGAGCTAGTGGGAGTCACCCTCCAGTTGCCTAACAGGTAATGTACCAAATCATCAGATGACCAAAGGCCACATTATCTCCTCAGATGTTCACATGCAGATCTTCTCTTCAGTTGCTGAACTCAACTGCCTGTGGCAGAATTTGGCTTTAAATGTAGAAGAGCAGAAAACACACAGCTATGGAGAAAAGAGGCCCACGGGGAACCAACGCAGTATCTCTGAGAAGATTAAGACAAAAAAAGAAAGAAAGAAAGAAATTATCTTGAATCTTAAGTAGAATAACTTCCAATGCAAGTAGCAAGGCTTTTCTTATGTGGGCATATTGTAAGTACCTTTGATCCTCCTGATTTTTTGAGTCTTCTTCATTTCTGAGCTGCTTCTGCAAACTAAAGATTAACTTAAACTCGTCTGTATAATTCAGTGGGCAATGTGACTGTATGTTCTAGCAAGGACAGTAACTGAAGGTAGCAATGTCCATGAGCAGCACCTACAACAGAAGTTTGGAGGCCCAGAAGCCATTAGATGAGACCTTAAAGCAACCTGCTTTAACAGTGTTTCACCCGATACAGGAAAACCTGTTTAATTTTACGTGTGCTTGCTGCATGTGGTGAAGTGTTTATGCCCTTAATTCATTTCTCTGCAAATAAACCAGGGTGCTCAAAATGTCCTGGAATCATGCTAGCAGCAACTAACTGGCAAAATCCTATTGAGTCCATAACTATGTGCTGGGAGAAACCTCCACAGCCCTGCATGAAAATTCACTGTCGGTTTTAAGCACTGCTCCCAAAATTTGAGTATTTCCAGTTGCCATTGGCTTTGGTGGAAAACAAGGGTGTTCATTATCACCCAGCAGCAGGTTGGCTGAGAGCAAATGGCAGCCACTGTGCAACTTGCAGTCTTTCTGTAGACAAATAATCATCATGAACCAGTTACGTGGAAAGGAAGTTGTCCAACTCTGCAAATAGCTATAGCTCCCACAAGAAGCACACTAAGAGAGTTGCTCAAAAGCTAAGATGATCTATTTGTTCCAAATCATTTTGTTTTGGGTGCAGCTTTTTGGTTTTGAATTTCTGAATGACTATGAAATCTCATCTCTGAAAAATGTCTTCCACAAAATGAACACAACCCTCATAACAATTCTAATCCTTCTGTTTAATATGCGCACCAGAGGGTGCTGTGCTGTGGGTCTGAACAGGACTATTAGCCACTCCAAACTACATTTAGATTGCCAATAAAAAATAAAAGGCAAAATGCCTTAATGTAGATTCCTGCCTCCCTTTAAAAGGAAAAGCATCATATTTCTAAACTGCAGCTGAGCAAAAGTGGGGGGAAGAGAGAGGAAAAAAAAAAAGAAACAGTGAATTATGTGATGTGGTGTTTTTACCAACTGTCTAAATAAAGGTTTAGTGAGTCACTGTGGAAAACAGAAAATCTTTCCTTATTTTAAGAGCTCCAGTTTAAGAGTTTTGTATGAAAAAGCTTCCCTTAGGTTTGTAACTTAAACACTGTCCATCTGCTCTTTCCTCCCTCGTCTGTATTTACAGTAAATCTGAGATATCCTTTTTCAAAAAATACATTTAAAAAAACGTACAGATTTGGTCAACCGTGTCTGTAGAGATACAGAGAAGTCTAACTTAAAGTACCAGTATCTAAAATGATGCTTTCCCTTCAGTGCACACTAGAGGCAGGAAATCATCTGCCCTGGTCTCAGTGTTGGCTTTGAGTTCCACACAGAAGTTTCTAGAAGAGGAGATGATGTGGGAGCTTGAACCCTAATTAGGCAGGGTGCCGGTTTCGCAGGTTTTACGGAGAGAAAAGAAAGATGGGTCTCCCTGGGATCAGGACCAGGATCCACTGAAATCAGAGGGAAGATCCCTGGTGCCTGTGAGCCAGCCATACGGTGGAGCAGCCGGACCCTCTGCTCCGTGTCCTCCAAATGGCTCATCTCCGAATCAGGTGTCTTCCTCGCAGTTACCACGGCTGAAGAGTAATTCCAGTCCCCCAGCACACACAGTGTGACACATAGCTCATTAGTTCGTGAGTGTACTAAGACTTTCTTTTAATATAGTCTCACTGTGTGAAAGAGGCTTCAGGTCATGGTTTAGAATTAAATTCAGAGTAACTGCACTAAGGACCATTCATTTTTTCCCGGTGGAAAACCAGGTAGAAGTGATAATCAGGCCCTTCAGTTCTATCCCTGAGGGGAAGGGTGGCTTACAAAACATCACCTCTGGGTGTGTTGTTGGAGTCTGGCCATGCCTGGTTTTCTGCATGGAGGCAGAAGTGGCTTATGCTTCAACAATAACCTGCAAGGAAGAGATGCGAAGGCAGAATACTTCACCAGCTCCCAACTTATACTTCTTTCTCTGAATCCCATTATTAATGAACTCATTCACTTTCATAAAAACAACTACACAAGTGCTTCTAACCATATCTATAAAACTGTTTAATGCTCTTTTCGAAACAAGGCATCTTACAGCCATAGTAATTGCAGTTTTACTAGACCTTTAAATGAGAAGCAGCTACTTATTAAGTTTTGATATGGTGAGCTGATTAGACAAGTTAAACATAAAGGCACAATTTATGCATACTGTATAACCACAAGTGCATGTACTGCAGTTCTTACATTGGTGTTTGGCACTCACTGCAATAGGAAATCCTGCTAGGTACACAGCTTTATGCCACTTACAGGTTACAAGTAGTAAAGCGAAAAATGCTGGATTTTACAGGAAAATAATATTCATAAATCTCCAGCAGTGAATTACAGTATAACTCAGAGCTGTCTTTGTTTTGCTGCTGCTATGAATTCAATTCTGTTGCCAGTGCAGAAACAATAAACACAAAGACCAAAGTGGAAACCACTCCCCTCGCATTTGGCAAGTGCTTATATCCAATTTACAGCTGGACTCTGAAAACGGCTTCTGAAACAGTACTAATAACAAAGAAGTTCCCACAGATGTTCCTTTTTTTTTCTCCTAGCAAACAGAAGCAGTCCACTGTATACAACTCAAAGATTTCTTCTAATGTCCTACCTGTTTTTCTCAGTTCATCTCTCTCTGCTCTGTACCTCTCTCAATGTGAAACATCTATTTGCCTTTTGGCTTATTAGGCAACTCGCTTGGTGTGTTGTGTGTTGAAGAGCTCTCCCTTGTATAGTTCTCACAAGGGAGACACTATGCTGCCTAAACAGTCCTCTGAACTTAATTTCTCCTGGTCTGGCATAACTGGGCATTACTGTATGTTTGCATGTTGATTTGTTATCATTATGTGCCAAATTCAGGATCAGTGCTCTATCACTGTACAGTAATTTTGTTACTTCAAGTACGTAGGCTTTTACCAGCACTGACATCAGTGCAACAATCTCAGGGAACTCAAATTGACTAATTTGTTGAGACGTGTCACCTACATGTTAAATGGCCAATACAACTCATGTTTTGTCAGATCTTGCTTCATCACAGAATAAGACACATCAAGAACGAAGTTAGCGTATTCTTTCATTGTATCACATTTGTATGGCACTTACTGTATGGTGGCATCGAGCTGCTGTATGGAGGATTTCCGTTAACATCTTTATATCTGCATTTAAAAGCAGCTCAGGAACAGATTCAACAAAGACCTCACACACGCATAACATTAGGAACCCGAGTAGCACCAGTGTGGGTTCCTCGTGTGCTGAAGTCCCTTGGTGATTTAGGACCACAATGCGTGGAAGAGTCAGGAAATACATGAGGAAAAAAAAATTTATAAAAGGTTAATCATATATTCTGCATCTGGCATAAGAGGATTACCACAGGAAACTGGAAGGAATTTGTCTCCCCCTGTGCAGCATTGCACAAACAGTGATTTTCTTCTAATGCAATGAGCATTGGTTAGTGTTAGGCACCAGATACAGGATGTGGTGAACTAATTGTCTTATCTAGCATGACAAGCCTTACCTGTGATTGATGAATATGGGAGTGATGGTATAACTAAGCTGTTCTACCTCAGACCTACACCACCAACTGACTCAAGGGGAGATATTTTTGACTTACATTGATATAAGCAAGAAGAGCAAGGCCTTAATTATACTTAAACACATGAACTAATTGTGGTTTTCAGCCTCCTTCAAATTTTCCAGTAGAGGTTTGGGATCTCTACAGTGAATTTAAGTCTCCTGACAACTGGTTTGCTTTTCTCCCATACCTTTTAAAGACTCTTTGGAAATAGTTCACAAATCCCAGATGTCCACAGACCGAGGCTAGAAGATATTTTTCTTTTAAGGGATCAGTGTGTCTCTAGAAAGAGCAAGTGAGCTGTCAGGAGCTCCTATGAACAATAAAGACTTTGATTATCCTTATTATAAATATTTTTAATAATATGCCAGCATAAGAAAACCCCTTTTGAACAGAAAGCAGGAGCTACTGTCTTGAAATAATAAAAGCTTTCAACAAACTGTAAAGTTCCCGTGTGCATGAGAGAAATGGTTGTGTTTTCTTTAAATATGATATGCTGGGTATTGCGTGGTATTTTGCTACTCACAGTCTTTCTCAGAAGAACACAATGTAATAGCAAAATGCACCAGACTGATATTTGGAAGGTAAGCATGTATTTCTTATTTCTTAGGTCTAACATAGTCACAGTTTTATAGTTTTCCAGTTACTAGTTTATATCTGAACTCAGAAACGTATATAAAGTCCTAACATAATCAAGTGGAATACGAAAAAAGTAAATAAGATAACCTGCTATGAATACAATAAATGCATCTCTTCAAATCCTATCATTTATTAATTACTTTTTCTAGTTAGCTCAATAAGCTCCTTAATTACTTTGAGCTGAAGTTCAGGTAAACCAGAGGGACTGATGGAAGATCTCTTTCCATGTGCATTCAGCTCTGTGCTATTCAGACTTGCAGAGCATTGCTGCTGAGAAGAGGGTCCACAAATGTCCTACAGAAACTAAAGATGCTCATATGAGACTGGCCTGTTGGGAACTCTGAGACATTAAATTTCTCGTTCTCTTCTACTTGTCTTATCTGGGTGTGGTTAGATAGTATGCCAATCCTAGGGGATGGAGGCTGGAAATAACCCACCTACTGCTGCGGTGACCCATTCTGCCTGATCCTGCCCCTCAAGTCTACTTAGAAATTAGAAGTCCTATGGGCTCGACTTCTAAGACCTAAGACATTTGTCCTCCAAGGAACGCCTTGCTTTGTAATTTTCAAGTTCACTTACTGTCGTCAGTACTGATCGGTGAACACCAGTATGATTTAGGGTTTATCTGCTTGCAATTCTTTATTTTTTTTCTCCATTTAGTTTTGATAGCAGAGATTGACAGACTTTCTTTTAAGACTGTCCCTCTAAGAAAGCATTTTGGGCCTGGTTAAGCCAGTGTGTCTTATGTTTTTTGTGGGTTTTTTTCTGTAGGTTCACCAGCAATACTCAGAACATTGTGAGACTGTCCCATCACCCAAAGGCTTTTATCGGTTGATGAAAACGTAAGGAAAATGACCTGATAAGACCTCATGGGATTGACCTCCACAGACAAATCGTATCTATTGTATCAAAAAATAGTCTATGCAGTTAGAGTTTGTCACATCAACTAATTTTATAAAGTATGTCTGCCTGTACTCTGTATAGGCTCTTCTTTCTATAGTTCGAACTTTAGTAAATAAGTTCACTGGATTTTCTCTGGTCTATGTGCAGAAAAGGCCCCACTGCGGTGGTTAACGTCATCAGACAATGGAAGGCCTTCATCTACAACAAAATTAGTAGTCATAGTCCACAGTTTTTTAAGGGAGGCTTGGCCGGAGAGGTTTGCCTCATCAATAAGACAAAATGGGACGATGGCAAAACATCACTTATGAATATCATTTGTGAACACATATTCTGTGCGTGACTGCTACAGTTTAAATTTTCCCTCATTTCAGTGGGCTGGCCTTATGAAGTGACCACAGGAAGATAGGAGAGGAAGCAGAGGAAAGCAATTTTCAATACCAACAGAGGCTTAAACAGAAAATAACAGAGAAATTATGATATATTGCATTGTCTTTGATTGGATGGAGAGTTTTCTTCCATCCCTCAAGGCAGAACTGCAAATACAGGAACAGTCAGTTCCCAACATCTCTAAAGATTACCCAGCAGACTGGGATAATCTGGTTATTAAAAATTCCTAACCAGACCTGTCATATAACCTAAGGGAGCGCTGGAGCTTCTGGACCTCCCAGTGATGCTCAACTGTCCTCTTGGATTTCCTGCTGTGGTCCATTTGCGGCTAGCCAGACTTCCTTAGGGATTCAGTAGTAATTCTAACCCTGCAAATCACCATCCCCACCAAACAGAGTTTCAAAATGGCCTTCTCAGTTTGCCTGACATCTGTGCGCATAATTCTGCTCTGCTACTGAGCTGGCTTTCTTTCTGTCCTATAGCCGTCCACCCTTTCCAAAATTGGAACTTATTCTGAAGAGAAGTATGCTAATATCAGGCACTCCAGCTCCGTGCACAGCTACATGCATGTGTATATAAAATCTGGATATGCTTTACAGCAAGTAACAAACTGTGGATAGGGGAAATATTTTCTGATAGAAGCCAAGCTTGATAAAAGCAGTGCACGCTGTCGTGCCTGAAAGTATGGTATTAATAATTAAGCCATGCAATCATTACCTCAGGATATTATTTCTTAAATATCTCTTGCAAAGGCAATACGATTACATATGAATTATATCAATTTTCTACCAACAAAAAAACCCCCCACAGAAATAGGAATTGAATTACACTGTCCAATTTGCTGTAAAGTTCACTGTACGTGAAGAAATTAATCAAAGCTACCACCACCCATTTTTATGGGAACATAAAATGATGTGAACTTCCATTTTTAATAAAGATGCATTGCTCTTTTATGAAGACTGACTAATAACACTGTAATGAACTGAAAATCTACTGATACATTAAGAATGAAAATTTTGAGGGATGTGTTTACTGAGTCTCCTGTTTCAAGCCAGGCAATACTTCCATTTGCATCTGCCTATAGATGGGGGAAGAATCCAAACAATAAAGTTGGTACAAACTGTGTGCAAATTCATCTCCCATGTATATAAATGACCAATGGCATTCTTTTTATCTAGCTGCTTCCACCTAAATGATCCCTCAGGCACACGTAGTCTGCATTCTCCAGCAGTTTGAGACCTTGTCCAGACATCTCTCCGTTGCCACAAATGCCGATGAGTGGATATTTCCAGCCTGATTCAAAGGGCTACAAGGCAATGAAGGAATTTTCTTAGGTCGCAAATTCAGAAGGAATCTGAGCAGCAGCATGTCTATGTGTTCTCTGTGCAGGATAAAGGCTTTTAATCAGGAAGGCTGTCTCTCCTTCCTCCGAAAGAATGCTAATTAATTAAAGTCATTAGATATTAATTGAAGAATCAGATAAGAAGCTAATTTATTTTCTCTGTGTTCACATAACTTTTGTGGGGTTTTTTTGCCTTTTTTTTTTTCTCTCTCTTTTTTCAACATCTAAGGAACGACTCAATTGTCTGGAATATTTGCTTAAAGAGTGCTAAAGCATATAGTGTAAACCAATGTGAGAATATCTCAATCACAGCAGAGAGTTGTCAGAGTGCACTTTAGCCAACTTGGAAATAAATGCTGCTCTCCTTTCTTTTGGACAACTGAATTGAAACAGAGGCAAAATATGGGGTAAGGCAAATTTTTGTGGGTATTATTTTTTTTGTTCTTCTGAACAGTCACTCAGCCAGTTAAATTTGTTCACCAGGTGTTTTCTCATTTCTCACAAATGACTGTCTAAATTGGAAACTATCAGAAGTTTTTTAGTTGCTAGGATTCATCTGGGAGAAATCTTCAAGGCCTTTTATCACGGGTGGTCCTTTGCTTTGGATCTTCTCAACCCTTGTTCTAGTTAATATTTTTTTAAAGAAACAAACTACACTTAAAGGTTACATTTCATAAATGCAAGAAGTAGAGCGCTAATGAATAATAGAATTGCTGGTAATAGACAAAGGTGGACTTCTTGATTATATTTAGTAAATTAACTTAATCATTAGCATTTGATATGATGCTCAGAGGCATCATATCATGAGTCAGGAAATTGACTTGTTTACTTGTCTTTCTCAGCTTTGTGAATCTAAACATCAATCAAATGCTAGAAAATTGTTGAGCTAGAATGGTGATTACTCAGTTTATCCACTCTTTTGGACTGCTTCTGAAGAGGAAGAATATTGCAGGAGTATCATCTTCTACTTCCTTGCCCCTACCTCCAACTGCCTTGTTCTAAAAGTGCCTGTTCTGTGGACCATAAGAGGAACCACATGCCTTAAGACCACTAAACTATAGAAACGGCAACAAGAGAGAAATATAATATTCCAGCTGGATAATCACCAAGCACTCTGATTCACTTAGTCTAATGTTCCCAGTCAGATCCTGGCAATGAAATAAGCATGTAGGAGGATGCAAACAGATTAGTTTTAATTAAAATAATAAAAAGGTCTAAGCCATGGACCTCAGATTTGAGTTTCTCTTACTTTTTTCATGAGGAAGAACATCTGATCAAATCTTTCTCTCAACACGTCCCTCAGGTTTTTGGTCTGATTTGAATTCAAAGCCACATGGACCTTTTTGATTGCTTCTAAAACCACTGACCTACAAATGCTCACCATTTTTTTCAATCCAGACCCACAGTTCAGCTTTGAAAATCCTCAGTTCTGGATTTGTTCTAGGGCTTAATAACACTGTCCCAGTTCACCTCTGGGACAACATTCATCTTGGTCTTCGTTGGTATATTATTCTCGCTATTACTAACACAGTTTTAAAGGCCTGGGCTAAAGTCAAGGTTCCATCATGTTAGGATGCGGACATTTTGGGATATCCCAACCACAGAAGGTTCCTTTTTCCAGTCAGGGAGCAACAGGCCCTGTAAGTAATGTTGGCAGAATTTGGGGTCCACAATAGGGAGACAATTAATTATTGTTATTGTAATAATTATCATTTTGGTGTCTCCTGTATTAGGATTAAGGCTCTGCAGGTGCTGAACAGCGTTGCTGTACAGAACCTCGGTGGCAGCTGGCACCAGCTGGAATCCCATTTCCTGCTCACCAGAGCTTCAAAATGTGTCATTACACGTAGAGAAAAGAGGGAGAAATGTTGTCTGTCTTTTAATTTCCCTTAAAATCTTCTGCATTTGTATACGATGCACCATTGAAAAAACTACTACTGATTTAAATAAAAAACAAGCAAACAAAATTAAACAGACTGAAATCATGCCTGCTTTGGCATGGAAGCATTTATCAGATTGGCCCGTATATTAAAAGGCCTTTTTCCCTTTCTGCTGAGCTGGAAGTGAAATATTTTTAAAGGCTGGTATTGTAAACAGAAAATCCATGATTTAAATTAATGATTTATTCCTTTAAAGACAGTGTGGAATCTATCACTGGCATGATAAGATGCACATTGTCTTCTATCTGCATATAGCCATGTAACTGTGCAATATCTGGCAGTGAATATGAAAAAAAAATCAATTTTGTCTGGTTTCAAGCATATCTCCTGAGTCTGAGATATGTCTCACTTGTTTTTCAAATACTGCTACAAGTAATTTAAGCTCTGTGTTCAGAGAAAGAACTTGTCTCTGTGTGGGTGCACACATCTGTATTACCTGATAGGCGTTAATTTTTACTTTTTTTAAACAAAAAGATTGCAGTTCTCTTCCAGCACTTTTTTTTTTTTTCCAAAGGAGACGATGATTAAAAGACTGTCTGATCCAAAGCCCAAGGAAGTCAATGTACAGGCTCAAACTTTGATGTATTGTTAGTCACATTCCAAGGTCCAAATCCTCGAAGGGTTTTAAGGTCCATCTTTCTCCGAATATTTAGGAAGACCTGGTCTGGATGTTAACACTGAAGTCCTCATTTCTGCATGTATGATGAATATTTAGCTCTCACAGAATCTGCCAAAAGCCACCACCAGGTGCTGGCCTGGATCAATCTTGTATCTGATGTAGATTTCTATTTTATGTGCTCCTGAAAAGCTGGAGTGATATGTAAGTTAGAAAACCGCAGAACAGCTCAGGCTGGAGGGCAGTTCTGGAGGTTACCCAGCTTCTTGCTCAAGCACGGTCAGCTGCAGCAGGCTGCTCAGGGCCTTGTCCACTTGGGTATTGAGTATCTTCAAGGATGCAGGCTGCACAACCTCTTTTGGCAACCTGTGCCAGTGTTTGATCATCCTCACAGAAAAAAAAAATAATAATTTCTTGTGTTTACGTGGAATTTCCTGTATTTCAGTTTGTCCTATTGCCTCTTGTCCCATCACTGGGCACCACTGAGAAGAGCATGGCCCTGTCTGCTTTAATCCCCGCCTTGGATATTTATGCATGTTGATAAGATCCTCCTTGAGCCTCTTCTTCCCCAGGCCAAACAGTCCCAGCTCTTCCAGCCTCTCCTCACACGGCAGATGCTTCGAGCCCTTAATCACCTTAGTGACCCTCTACTGCACTCACTCCTATATGTGCGTGTCTCTCTTTTTAACAGGAAGACCAGGACTGGACACAACGCTACAGATATTGTCTTCTCCCTGATGCACTGGTGCTCAGCAGAGGTGAAGGATCACTCCCTCTTGAACTGGAGGCAAAGCTCTTCCTAATGCATCCCAGGATGCTGTTGGCCTTCTTTGCTGCAAGCCTGTATTGCTGGCTTATAGTCAGTTTGTTCACCATGGCCCCTGGTCCTTTTCTGCCAATCTACTTTCTAGATGGTCAGCCCCCAGGGTGAACTAGCACGTGTTTATTTCTCCCCAGGTGCAGGACTTTGCTTTTTCCTTTGTTGAACTTCATGGGGCTCCTGTTGGCCCATTTCTCCAGCCTGCCGAGGTCCCTCTGAATGGTAGCACAACTATACAGTCTGTCAACCAGTCTTCCTAGCTGTGCGTCATCTGCGAATTTGCTGAGGGCGCATTCTGTCCCACCATCCAGATCATTAATGAATGGTCCCAGCATCAATCCCTGGGCTTCACCACTAATGATTGGCTTCAAGACAAACTTCAAGCTTGTCACAACCCTTTCAAGCCCAGCACTTCAGCCAGTTTTCAATTCACCTCACTGTCTCATACGTTCAGCCCATCCTTCACCAGCTTGTCTGTAAAGATGTTAACGAGAGGCAGTGTCAAAAGCCTTACTAGAGATAAACCACATCCATTGCTCCCCCTCACCCACCAAGCCAGGTATCTCACCATTGAAGGCTATCAGGCTGGTCAGACATCATTCCTCGTTGATAAATCTGTGCTGACTGCTCCTGATCACCTTCCTATCTTTCAAGTGTCTGCAAACAGCTTCCACGATTAGCTGCTCCATCACCTTAACCAGGATGGAGGTGAGGCTGGCCTGCCTGTAGCTGCCTGGATCCTTCTTAACCTTCTTGAAGATAGGAGTGACATTTGTGCTCTTCCAGTGCTCAGGAACCTCCCCTGATCACCATGACCTTTCAGAGATAATCAAGAGTGGCCTCACAATGACATCAGCCAACTCTGGGGTCCATCCCTTCGGGGCCCATGGACTTGTGTCTGTCCAGTTTGTTTAAATGCTCCCTAACCTGCACTGAGTGTGAGCCTTCCTGGTTCCAGACCTTCCCGGCGAAGACTGAGGTGAAGAAGGCACTGAGTACCTTGGCCTTTTCCATGTCCTTTGTCACCAGGGCCCCGTCCCGTTCAGCAGCAGGTCCCCATTTCCCCCAGCAGCTCCGTAGAAGCTGGTGTGCCCTGTGCTACAGCACAGCATGACGCAGCGTGCCATGGCACGGTACTTCTTCCAGCTACCTATGAACACTACCTATGGAGATAAACAGGAGATGACAGAAGCCGGGGCTGGGCTCTGTCTTACCTTTCTGCACAACGGGGTTTCGAGCAGTGGGTGCAAAAGTGCACCAAGAGCTGCAGAGGCTGACTTTGAAAGTCCAGCTGTGAATTTAATTTTAAGTGATATGAGCTCGGGCTTAATGAAACTGTATTTTCTCCTCTCTAACAGATACTTTACCTTTCCCTTTGTCTGCCCTGTTGCTTGCCCTAAACTCAGCTTGCTCCGATGGGATGTATCCTCAGCCAGTCAGTCATTCCCTCAGGCAGGGTGAGCTTCTGTTGCTCCATTTTTGGCAAAATCTGCGGCACAGATTTCTAAATGTCTTGTATTTATTTTATTGCATTTTTTGTGTCTGTGCATGAAACCTTATGTTTGATGGGTAAACAGTGGATAAACATTTTTCATACAGACTTTTTATTTTTTAATAAACAGAGTAATTTTCTCAAATAGCTCCTTTCTTACTCCGCTTCATAATATCGTGTGGAAATAGATGGTCTGTTTCAACATCGGGGAACTGGAGGGATAAGAATAGAGACAGCAGTGTGGAAGCAATGGGTCCCTCTTCTGCCCATATGGTTCAGGTTTGCATTTTGGCTGGCACGATAATGTGATTGCTGGCAGATCGAATGTTTAGTCTCCAGAGCAAATAGCAGCCAATGAGTTGGGGTGTAATGTACATGTGGAGATGTTCATAATATTCCACACAGGCTGAACCTACAGCAGGAGCGATTTCAGCTGCAGTGAAAACAGAGATGCTGCATGAATCCTTCTGTCAGCACAGCAATGGCATTTCCAGGCTTTTGCATTTGGGAAGGGGAGGAATGTGCCTCTGGGGACGGAGAACGTCACCACTCGTGGACTCCCCTGTGGCAGGGATTTCTGACTTGCCGCATAGAAGGTGATGTACTCTGATGAGCCTGAAAGTTACATTTCATCACTGCTTTATCACCCGATGAATCATTACAGCAGACGAATGTTAATTGTAGCTAAACAAATGGGCATGTCCTCTCTACCCCCAGACAGCTGCCACCGCTGTAAGACATTAGGCAGAGGGTGCAAAGTGCTTCTGGATGGAAGGGAAGCACTGCCCGTACCTCTGGAGCTGCATATCTGCAGTGTCATGAAGTGCCAGGTGTGGAGGAGTGTTTGGATCACAGCGGTTTCCACTTGATCTGCGGTTTGCCTTGCTCCAGGGACACACATGGTGCGAAGATTCCTCAGGAGGTTGTTAGCTCCCAGGCAGGAGGGTATGCATGGGAACAGGGTTGGTTTAGTCCTGTGCACCCTCAGGGCTGAGAGGGCACCTGGCATTGCTGGGTGAGGTGCCGCTGGGATGGTGTGAGAGGCTGCTGAACATGGATGCAGGGCAGAATGGTGCCGGTTCCTCGGGGACCTGCAATCATTGGCTTAAGGGTTCTTTCTCCAGGGAAAATAAATTGGTTGAGCAGACTGGGGTGTTTTCTTCTAGTACTTGCCCCTCTTGGCTGACCTAGCGACAAATCTTCTGTAGCTAAACCACTGAGGCCCGGGTTGTTTGACAATGAGTTGCATTGTCTTGCTGCTGTTATAGGAACCGAAGCAAAGTGTATTGGGCTACCCCACTTCACCTAGTTCATGTTTCTCCTCAACAGGATGCACCTGATAGGCAGCAACTTGCAAAACTGACATTTCCATGCCATTCTTGATCCCCTGTCGTAAGACAGTCTGTTTCTAGGAATACAGTTGCATGACAAGAGACAGAGGCAGTCAGATAGTCAGGTGTGGCGGTAAGATCTCAGACCGCTTCTTCCTACAGGACATTTTAATATTTGTGGAGGTGCACAGCTGGAACAGAAGGAGACAAGTCAAGAAAGGAAAGGAAGTGCTAACAGCTAGGGACACTTGTGGTTGAAATTTAGCCACCTGGAGGTTAGAGACTTGCGTTTCGTTGTGTGAGAGCGGACGGCTGTAGCTGGTCCTTAAAATGGCCAAAAGTACATAATCTAAGCATTCGTTCTGTAGGGCTGAAAAACCCAGCTCGTATCTGCACACAGAGCCCTGCCCCTTGCAGCGGCGCCTGAGCACCGACGAAATTCGGGCGGCAGCGAACACGTAACACGCAGCGTCTCGTTCTCGGTACGTGGGCCCGACTCCGCAGGATTCCCCACCCGGAACGGCTTCCCGGAGACCCTGGTTCTGCCACCGGGAGCCGTTCGCTGCCTTGGAGGCTTCATCCCCCCCCCGTCTGAGCTCGTCTGGCAGGTACCGCCTGGGCTGCGCTGCTGACGGGAAGCGAGAGGAGGGGAGCGAGGAGATCCTCACAGGCAGTTCAAACGCAGACTAAGAGGCATGTGTTGAAACGTCGTCAAAGTAGCAGGAATTCATTTTATTGAAGAATACATATAATAAAGATAGAACAAAGGGAGTGAAATGGTGAACAGATGGGCGGGTGTTCTTCGGTGGCTCAGGAGCTGTGTGAACATGCTGGTTTATGCCCTCCCCCTCTTTCTGCTTGCCTTTTTTTTTTTTTTTTTCCCTCGTTTTGGTTTGGTTTAGTTTTGATGCATCAGGGTAGGATGTGAGATGATATGACAGTACATGTCAGAAACTTGGGGGAAAATAAAACCCCCTTTTTTTAACATCAAACTACTGCTATCAATAGGAACAGCAACTGTTCAAAATTTGTTTCAGAGCTGCCAAGAAGTGAACATTCACAGGAGAGAGAGAAAGAGAGAGAGAGAAGGGAAAAAATATTTTTCCCTGCTGTTTGCAAGGTGGACACAAATGCAAGCGGTAGGAGGCTGACAACTTGACACATGTCTAATAAATCTAAAGCATGGAAAAAAAGTCAACAATTCACTGTACAAGAAAGCGTTACTGGGATAAAAAAAGTGCGATCCAACAAACTCCCCACTTAAAAATATATTTATTCCCAAATCGGTGAGGAACGCAAGACATTAGAACCTCAATTTCTCTTCCTCTCCCTGATCAATGTTTCTTTTTCTGGATTTCTTTTTTTTTTTCTTTTTTAAACCAGGGGCACGTTAGCTCCTGTGCTGCAGAAGCTGAGGTTTGCTGCATTATAAATGAACAAGGTGCAGAAGCTGGGTCCAGCGAGCAGATGTTGGGAGCTCAGCGTGCTGGTGACAAAGGGCTAGAGTGCAAGAAGCTTCCACCGCACGTCTGTTCTTCAGCGCAGAGCAGGCGAGGTTTTAATTTGACAAGTTGGTTGGATGCGGGGAATTCACAGATCTCGGCGAAAGCCAAACAGATTTGGCCACCTACCGCATGGCCACATTCAGCTAAAAGGGTAGCGGTTGTGGAAATGTCTCCTGCTCCAGCCGCCTGACACCACGCACACAACGGGGAGCCTCCAGGAGCCTTGTTTACCACGGGCAGCAAATTCCTTTAAAAGGGAAGGCGGGGGCAGGGGTAAAGAAGTGGGAAAGAAAAATCCATGCTTCTGTTATCAACATAATTAAGGATTTTTATTTCAGGTGGGAGGGGGTTGGGGGGGCGGTGAAAGTTTTTTTTTTTTTTTCTCTCAATAGTTGGTGTGTTATGAAGTGCAAGAATGAAAACAAACGCCAAAACTAACGGAAATTCTCCTACAAGCCTCATATAAACAGAAACATCAGCATTAAAGTTACGAATCTTAATTTGTGCCACTGAGCTAAAATTTGTATCTTTCTGCATTAAAGGAATATAGACGTACACCACTGTGTAGTTTCTATGTGCAATACAGAAAACTGACATGGTCTCTCCAATTTATGGGGAAATTGACATAATTTTGCAAAAAAAAAAAAAAAGAAAAAAGAGAAACCACTTGTGAACTGGATTTTGCATAATGGGATTAATTTGGTTGACTGTCACATCAACTGTGCTGCAGAATGCAAGTTAATCACAACATCGGTCTGATTTAAAAGAAGAATGAAAGAAAGAGAAGGAAAAGGGAAAAAAAAAAAAAGAAAGGCATTTTCCTCCTCTCTTCAATTATTGTTTCATTTTAAACTGTTCCTGTTTCTTTTGCAGCTGTAGTAGGTCTGGCAAACAAGGCTGGTGTATATTTGCTTATGGCCATCTGAGTGGTCTTTTTTTTTCCTACCCTCACTCTCCACAGTAAAAGGAGAAAAAAAAAAATCAATAGCTTTTCCAGGTTCATGCAAAACTGCTTCCATGGCACGGCAGAACTAGATGCATTTGATCAACATCTAAGCCAACCAACAGAGCCAAAGCAACTTCAAATATTTCGTCACACAGATCTCACTTACTGCCTTTCCTTTCAGTTTCCACCGTCCCTCTGAAAGCATCGGGGTCCCCGCCGAACCTGCCCCGCTACCCTGTTTCTACCTGCACCCCCACTTATGGCAGCAACAGCCCCGTTCTTCTGGCAGCTCTGCATAACATCAGAGAAACAAGTATTCCGCGGCTATTTTGTGCCCGATTTCTGTCCATCTTTCCAGAGGTATGGGCTGAAGGAATGAAATAAACCTTCTTACAGGCTCTCACATCGTGTTCTTGGCAAAGGTACCGAAAACAGAGACGGCACATGTACATGACACATCACTTAAGCCCTCTGGTTTCTATGGTTGCAGGAGATTTTGCTTTCAAGGGGCATCCTAGGAAGGAGATAACGCTGCGCAGTGCTTTGGGCGTGGTGCAGTTGAAGAATTATCTCCGGGAATTGATCGTACCCTGATAGCGGTGACAGAGAACAAGGGATCGGGGCTGCCGGGATGTCAGAGCAACTTGCGCTTCCAGGGGCCGGTGTCGTGTCAGCGGTTCCTGAGGGCCCTCGCACTGCCGCAGCCGCTGACTGCTCCTCCATCTCTTCCACCCCGCGCAGTGCTCTGACTAGGTTAAACAATTACACTACACTAATTGGCCTATGTCGGTCCTGATGAGAAAGTAAACAAATGCTGCAGAGAAAAGCTGAGACAAATTGTATCTAATTAAATTGATGGGGAAAAAAAAAAAAAAAAAAAAA
>VWYH01008572.1:184246-214926 GCA_013399365.1 Pampusana beccarii | reverse complement strand
AAAAAAAAAAAAGGCAACTTGTAGCGTGACAAATATCTCATGCTCGCAGCCACGTACCCCACCTGCTAAACTTCACACCTTTGCTCAGATGTGGCTGTGTCAAGCGGAGTGGAATGGAGGTGCCCTGCTGACTCCAGTAGAGCCAAAGTTGCTGTGAGGTGTTGCTCTTTGTGTGCGGAGAGAAGGCTGTCTGCCATCGCTTACTTACTCCACTCACCACACTTGTATGTGCGCCTGTGGATGTATGTGCCTGTTCTGACTGGGGCAGGCTGATGGTGATACCTCCATCCATGAACAGAAGCGCTCCTGTCCCCCTCTGCTCACTGGCTGGTTCACAGAATCATGGAGTCACAGAATGGTTGGGGCTGGAAGGGACCTCTGGAGATCATCCAGTCCAACCCACCTGTTAAAGCAGGTTCACCTAGAGCAGGTCACACAGGATCTCATCTGGGCAGGTTTTGAACGTCTCCAGAGAAGGAGACTCCACAACCTCTCTGGGCAGCCTGTTCCAGTGCTCTGGCACCCTCAAAGTGAAGTGGGCCCACCTCTAGGCCATGAGCCTCCCAGCACCTAAAGTTTGTGACAACTTCTCATCGCCCACTAAATTCACCTTCCTGTGACATGAACCACCCTTGCTGATCCTGGAGGTGTAAATCCTGGACCCCAGAGCTGAAAGTGTGAGTCTCCACGTCTCATATGAGAGAACAATGCTCTCTATCAGTAAGCAGCATTGACTTCAGTTCCTCTGTGGACCACAGCAACTCCTGGTACACTACCCTGGCACGAAAGTCTGGGGAGACACAGGTACATAGGTGGGAACAATTTAGGGATGGATGCAGATTGTCTCTTCATTGACTGAAAGAAAAAAAGCCAAGAAAAATACTACACAGTTTAAGGAAATGCTGCCTTCTCTCTTGCTGTCTTCCATGCCAATGACCTCAGGGAAGACAAAACCACAAAAAGTTACTAGTCCCATATGCCCATCGAACCAGGGCAGAAACAGGGAAGAATTATGGGAGAGAAGAGCCATGCCTCCACACATCCCTGTTGAAAACAAGCCTGGAAAACTTTTCCCATCACTTTGCTTTGGAAGGTGGTGAATGTAAGAACACCTCTTTGATCCACCTGGGAAAGGATTGATTTAGGCTTAATTATTTGGTGGCATGTTGATATGAAGGTAACCTCTATTTTTGGGGTCCTGAACACACAACATGTAAAAACCAGAAAGCTGGAGCCGTTAGAATCACTTTCCTCTGAGTCTCAGTGAAGCCAATGAAAAGACATAGAGTGTGTTCACAGAGTGCACAATCCAGCCGGCCGCAGAAGCAGCTGCAAGAGCAGTAGCTGAGTATATAGTAAATAGCAGAGCTTTTCCATCCTAATCCTCTGTTTCAAGTTGCTCAGAGTTTTCCCAATGCTTTACTTATCAGGATAAAATGTTCCAGGCCTGATGTCTGCCAAAATGAAATTTTTTAATAGTTCAAGACAAAAGTAATTCAGTTGTTCTTGAGTGGGAGAAGAGTCCAAGAACCAAGAAAACAGATATTTTTTTGTGACTTTTTTTTCTAACAGTTCATCTGCTAAAGTCTCAGAGGGACCAGATTTGAAGCCTGGCATGAAGCAGCTCTTGCTGGGAGGGCCATTAGAGACTAGAACATGTTACAGCTATTGACGAGTGTGTTACAGGGAAATTTCTCTGTGGTCCAAAAGGGTTATGAGTCCTTCGAAATCATTCGTTTGGCTCATGCAGTTTACTTAGGAAAGCTGATCCTCCCCCACTCCGGCTCCCCACACCCATACATTGTTTCTTCCAGTAATACTGAGAGTAGAGGGATCCATATTTTCCATGTTCATGACTAATTCAGCTGTACAAAGATCCCAACAGAGATTAGCAAGATGAACTAGACGACCTGTTGAGATCCCCTCTAGCCTAATTTTCCTCTTGTCTAGTCTAAATGGCCATCTTGATTTGTACCATAAGTCCAATATAAACTTCACTTGTGTAAATCTGTTTGTCTAAGTCCATCGCTGAGCCATAGCACATGATATTACAGAATTACTTCTTTGTGTTTTCCCCTGTGGTCTTTCAGGTTGCTGCATGCTGAGCGGCCCACATTATGCAACACGTGTGAGTTTAGTGTGTTGAAACTGCAGTAAATTCAAGGTGTGGTGTAACTGATTAATACTTACACAGCCTGCTGCAGATAGGAAAGAAGTACTATGCCCTGTGATAGGTACGGATTGCCCTGTACGCTCAAGACACATTTATGTTGCCTTGCTTCAGTCTGTGTGGCAGCTGGAGGCACTGGAGGAAGCGTTGCAACACTTCGGCACGGAAAGTGCAGTGGTGTAGTGTATTCTGCAGTAAAAACAGCGAAGATGACCTGGTTACCCCCATTGCAGATAGGAGCAAGCTAAAGTAGAGCCACTGGCCCTGGCTCTGCAGTCCCAGCGGGCTGCTCCTGGAGCTACATTGCCTTTGTGAACAACTAATAGATCGATCGAGGTGGAAATACACACACAGATTCAACTGTGCAGTCGTGTAGGTTGCAGGCTGGTTCAGACAGCCTGGGTTGTCATTACTGCTCTTCAGACATAAGTTCATACCAGAACTTTTCCAGGAGTTTTGCAACAAATTTGTTGGTGGTCTTAGCAATCAAAGTCAACTGAAAATGTGCCATAACAGTAACATACACACCATAACAGACAAATCAGAAGAAAGAATAAAAAAAAAAAAAAAGAAGTGGAGAACATGATACTAACATGCCCATTTTAAAGATGAGTAGCTGAGGCACAGGGAGATGAGAGCCCAAATTCCCAAAGGCAGGTAGGCAACTGAGGAGCGAGTGCTCGCCTAAATTGAACAGAAAGTCAATAATAGGGCTTAACTTTGATCTCCTGACTTGCGGTCATCTTACGATGCAACTATAAAACCAAACCTTTCCCCAGGGCTTCTCGACAAAGGTGAGTTATTTCTGCTGCCTGGCAGACACTTGTGCCGTTCACCTGGCTGGACATCGGAGAGCATCAGCATCTGCAGCACCTCTCGGTCCATGGGATGGGGCAAGGAGGGCGACGGGGTGGAGATGCTCCCAGATTCACTTTGTGGGAAGGTTTGGCGACTCCTGTGTGAATAACTGACTGACTTGTTGCTAGGGAACAGTTGGGAGGCATGCTTTTGATCTCCCATATGCTTACTACTAATAAATAAACAAATAACAATAATTACAACAAACCCCAAGCCTGTTGTATCTCCAGGATTAATTAATGATGAAATACAGCTGAAATTCTGTAAAAGAAGGCTGCAAGGTGGGTTAGATTTTATATTTGCCTGCTGTGTATGGAAATGATGGTTGAAATTAGCATTTTTTTTTTTCCTCCTTAAAATTTACCTTAGCTGGATCAGGTTAGCGGGAAGAGTGGGGGAGTATTCCCTTCACAGACAGAGGATGAGCAGGCAGACAGTAAATCTCCCCATGCCAGTTTTACTCACATCCAGTTCTTCCTGCCTAGTACAGTTAAGTTTTTTAGATACTTTACTTGCATTTCTAATTCAGTTATTCTTCTGAAATTTATTCAAAGGATTTATGCTTATGAAATTATAATATAATGCTGCCTATATGCCAATGAGCTGCAGGCAAAGAAAATAATTTTCTTCAATTTACAGTTATGAGGCTGGAAGAAAATGATGCCTTCTTATCACCTCTTTTTCTTTGTATGCCTCAGTATTTTTTTAAGTCTTCAGAAGGCAGGAGCTGATGATGAATTCTTAAGCAGATCACACTGATAATTGTATTTCAGAACTGTCAACTCTGTGAAGACTGTCCACGGAGGTGTCTCAGTTCACTTGAGCTATTTGTGTCACTGCTTCTCCAGGAACTCAGCCCTCAATAAAACCCAAATCACTGGGGATATTGTTAAGTCTTCTGAAAGGATTATTAGATCGAAGGAAAATTTATGGATGACACTTTGTAACAATTAATCAGGAACCGTTGATGAAGTTAAGTTGGTTCTTTATTCTTGAACAGAAAAAAAATATGCAGCCCCTGTACAAATTGTCAAATGGCCTATTTTGTCACTCTGTTTGATTAATGGACTATTTGGAGTCCCCAAAAAGTCCTAGTACAAATAAAAAAGAATCATAAATATTGAATAAGCTCACAGCATGGTTAACCTTGACTATATTTTGGAACGTTCTTGGGGAAAACTTTGCTATTCAGAAAATAAATTGCGAAGGGGATTTAAAAAAAAATAAAAATAAAATCCCCACAAATTGGAGATTTTGGAGAATGTCACCTACCCAACCTTGTCATCCTGATTAGCCTGCCATGATAAATTAGATTTAGTTAGCTTCGCAATCAGGTCAGAAACTGCTGGCACACTACTGCGTTTTGCTAGTGGGGCTACACCTGGTCCCCAAAAGGGGCACAGGATGGCAAGGAAAAAAATATTCCTGCTTTGGGTGCTTTGTATGTCACACAATGCTGGGACTGCTAACAGGCTATTATCCTTTTGTACTGTAATTTATGGAAATGGAGCCCAAGGAGTGCTGAGAGCATGGGAGTCATGATGCCATAAGGTTGCTTCTGAAAGGCTGGTTGAAAGATGTCCGGTGATCTGTGTATATGCAAATGATAAGACCTGACTTTCAGCTGCAGCACACACACACACACACACACACTCACTCATACGTATTCAGGACACGCAGTTTCCATCTCTTTTCCTCCTGCTCCTCTGTCTCTCTATTTGCAACGCCGGTGCCCTCCTCCTCTCAGACCTCCCCCCCATTGCTTGATGCAGGTCTGACCAGTCATTTTTGCTAACCTCTGATAGCATCTAGGTCAGAGTGATCCCAAACTGGCTTGCTTTTGTTCTCGGTGAACGAGAAATACAATGCTATTAGTTTAGGCTGGGGTTCCACAAAGCACTTAAATCCCACGTGCTTCACTCCAAGCACGCAAGCAATTCCCGTCTTCTCCTTTGGCAGGGCACTGAAGCTCCTGCTTAAAGTTAGGCACGTTTCAGGCACGTTTGGGCTGAATCAGGCCCTTACTCAGGAGAAACAGTGCCACTTTACACTTCGTTTAGTTGGCCCCTTTTGCCAGCGTGTGTCATATGCCAGCTCACCTTTCTAAGCTGACATACATGCAATAATGTACTTCAAAGCAAAGATTATTCAGGCTCAAGAAGTGGGAGAGATTTTGAAATCTGTGCAACTGTTTCCATTAGGAATGTAAGAGAGATGTACAATAATAATTACTCATGAGATTTTGTTGATTGTTTTAAAGTAACGCAGGGACTAGGATGGGGGGTGGTTTTTGTCTCATCGCATTTTACTGTGAGCTATAAATAATACTTTTCCATCCATCTTTATTGTTCTCCATAATCACAGGTAGTCCTCCACCTCCCACTTAAGAACAGCGCTATATAACCAGGGAGGGCTGGGCCAGAAATTGCATAAGGTGTGTCAGGCACCCAAGCAGGAAAACTGAAGTGCCAGCTCTGATTGCTCCCTGCTGCAAGATGTATTATTTGGTCACCAGTGGCCAAAAAAAGATGCTTTTCCTAGAAAGGTCTGCCTCAGGAAATGGGGCCAGGGAATGCCTAGAGATGGCTTGGACCATTTTCACAGTTGCACTTCAAACGGGTCATATGGTGTGTGGGAAGCACCAAGTTGTCAAGACCTCTGAGTATTTCCTCAGGGTGTATGACTGAAAATCTTTGATAAAGTACTTTAATAATTACGCAGTACTGTGGCCTGTGCTTAAAGAACCCAGTGGAAGTTACCAGCCTGAACTAGGCTGGGATGAGGCAGGAGTTTTGGGGGGCAGCTGGCAGAGAGCTGCTTCTGCAAGGGGTGCAGGCAGCACTTGCCCCACTCCCTGACCCACGCCAAGCCCCTGGGGCAAGCACCCCACTGAAGACACTTGCTGTTTTTCCAGCAAGGTGTAAAAAACCAGGTCTTGACTGGCAGTGGTTATGAAGGACGGGAATTTTCACGGGAGCTGGGTGTTAATTCTGGTTAAATTCCAGCCCTGGTAACTGCACTCTTCCCGAAGGAATTCCTTGTGCTGATTCACCTGGGAAAGTCACAGCGGTCCTTAATCCCTGGCCTGAGCCACCAAGGGCTGTCACAACACGCTGCCTGACTGGCTTTGGGGTGCGGCTCGTCCAAGGTCTCTTGCTGATGTGTCTCGCGTGGGATTTACAAACATCTACTAGGTCAGGGAGACTGAGCGAACCTGAGCACACAGCTTAGCTCAGCGGTTGGCACGGTCACAAGGGAGAGCGGAGACTCATGTTGTTTCCTGAGCCACTTCAGTCTCTGGAGCAGGACACCTTCTGCACTGAGAGCAGACACTAAGGGTGAGTGGATCAAGATCTGGAGATGCCCAGATGCAAAGCCTGAGGTACTTTCAGGCAGCAGTAGCAGAGTGGGAAATTGTGAATCAAACCGTACGCTGACAGGACTGTCAGGCTGCAGAGCAATGCCTCTGCTCTTTGTGCAACACAGATCCTAGAAATCAAGGTACTGCAGAGGAAAGCACTAGGGCGAGTAAGAAAATAAGTGACTTTAAGGTATAGTGATTATGATGGCCACTCAGGAGTGGGGAGTCTGAGTTCTGGTTCCTACTGCATTTAATATAATTTCTATCAAGCAGAGCAGCTTAGAAAAAAAGATGTCCCTATTCAAAAATAGTCCTCATATTTTTGTGGTTACGGGACTTCAAAAAAATATGCATTTGAATCACCTTGGAAGAGCTGAATTTAATTCTCTTCTCTGGCTTCCTCTCAGGTGGGTGCTCAGATCATATCATGTGGTTACCTACCAGGCTGGGTCCCACGGGGTACATGGGAGGGATATCTCATATCCAAGTGCCAGCACAGCTTAAAGGTAAACCAGGAATATAACAGCTTCGCAGTACCTGATGTTAGGCATATGTCCTGCAGAAAAGGACACACACCTGAAGAACCTTGTTGCCTGGAAAACCTTTCAGCTGTTGGAAGAAAGGCAGAAACTTGAGGGCCTTAGGCACCTCCTTGGTACTCTGTTGGTGAGCAGAGGTTTGGAGGTGTCCGAATTGCTGATTTTGTATTGACCATCCAACCATGCTTTGGGAGCTATTGCAAGGGGTCTTTCAACATGGGAACTCACAGGAAGCCTCTTCTTTGCAGCTCTTCTAAAGCATGTAAAGATTATTTGCTTTTTACAAGAAAGTGTTCCTAGCATCTTTCGCAAAGCTGGCAAATTAATAAGACCCACTTCTGTCTATATTCTCTTCTTCTAGCTCTCTCAAACATAAAACAGGCACTAAAAGAATATTACCATTACTAAACACTAGGTAGGCCTGTTTCTTTAAGACTGTTCTGAAAGAGAGCTCGAATCCAGGAAACATGGGGGAAGATTCAGTCACTTGAAGGGTGCAGATTTCACCCTTATCATTTTCCAGAAGAAGAAAAAACAATGCATAAGAAAAAACATATACTAAATGAAACTAATGGCATTATAAAGTGCACCAGGCACCCTATAAAAACCTGTTGCCTAAATGTGTCTGTAACAATTTATCATCAAACGATCTTCACGCAAAGGAGCCAAAGCAATTAGCTGGCATTTGGCAGATCTCTACTCCTTTGACATACCCTGTAGTAAAACAGACCACTACCACCACCAAAAAAAAAAAATCCCATATACCTCAAAATGCTAGACCACTGGTTCAAATGCTTTATTAGACTCTGGGTTAATTTGCCATATTTTATAAAGCATGTAAGACAGAATTCAGTTTTGCACCTTGTTTTCTTTCACTGCCCCTGCCCTCTTTAGCTTTATGTGCCTAAGAGCAACCCATCTGCAGAAGTGCTTGCATCAGCTAGAACTGAATTAGCAGATTGGTTTCACCTGAAAACAGACAGGTTTATTCTCCAGGTGAACACTGATGTTTATTTATTTATATTTTTCAACTGCCTTTGACCAGCAGGCAACCAAAAACCTAGTTGTGATAACGAAATAACTGGTTGAACAATGTTGCCCCTATCTTTTTTTTTGTGTTTTTAATTTAATGTGTTTTTAAAATTTAACCCTTACACCACCATCTAGTAATTGATTTTGAAGATCCCAAATGAAGAGTAAATGCAGGTACATGGTATTTTCTCTTTTAAGAGGTGTTGTCACTTTATATATTAGGATAAGACTTACAGATCTGTCTCTGAGCTTTGGATAGCTGCAGACTGGGAATATTGTAAAGCTGTGACTACAGATTTACTTATACTTTTTTTTCTTAATCCCTAGGAAAAACTACCACCACCTATGCCATACTGTTGGGTTTTGTGCTTTTATAGACTGGAGCTGTGTTATTCACAGGATGTGGAATATAACGCTGACCGCATTCTTTGATTCTTTTTTAATTGCAGAGAGAGGAGAAAAGAATTTGGCTCATGCTCTTTACAGATGGGAAGATATGGTCTTTGATCTTAATGCTAGAAGTAGTAATCAAATGTTGGTTTCCTGGCTTTTAGTGTGTGAATGAGTTGAAAGATGCTCTCAGCTAGGTTAACAAGCCATGTGTAGTGGGTGAACGATGCTTCGTGTAGCTCATTCTTGACACATTCATGATATAAAACAAATGTAGGAAGGTCTTTTGATCTGTGGGTTAAGGCTGCCTGCGTTTACAGAGACAAGACTGCAGTATTTGGGGGCTTCAAAAAGTATCCACACACATGATTATACGTTTGCCTTTACCTAATTTTTGCTTATCTTTGTGTTTGCTAGCTACAGGGCTTTCTGTTAGAATAATTTTAACTTTGTGTTAAGATTCACTTCATGTGAGCTTCATTACTACATGTCCCCCGAGTGGAAGAAGTGTGGTGAAATCTTGTTAGACCTGTGGTGTCCACGCTTGGGCTTGGGAAACTGCAGTTCTTACAGCTGCACAGCTACACAAGACCTGCTTATTTCCTCTTCATCGATGAACGGCACTGAGTTGCTTAAGGAATTCAGCAGTTGAATTTTGCTTAGAATCATATGTGAAGGAGGACCCTCCTTCTTGTCATTTTATTTATCATTAGCAGCCATTATAATTTCTTCCCAGCGGCAATTACACTGGTATCACCACATCTAAATCAGAAACGACACCGTAGTGGTTATATTATGTTGACTGGCCATCACCTAATTTTTAAGTGACATTCTTGCCCCATCATTGTGATTATATCCCTTTCTAACAAGTAATATAAGAAAAGATCTACATAGTGGGAAAATATACATATTAATGTACTCCATGACAAACATGTTAACTTTACATATTAATCTTGGTAAATAGAAGTCATGTTTACATTTTTCCTCTTCAATACACTGTTCTCTTGACAGCTCGCTTCCCCTCTGGTTTTATTCTTTCTAATCCTGGTGTACATTCCACTGCCTCTGGTCACCCTGTTAGTTGCAGAAGGAGAAGGCAGGTCACATCCATCTGGTTAAAAATACAAAAAAAAAAAAAATAAAAGGAAAAACAATGTTAGTAGATAATGTAATATTGCTGCTGTCCTCCTTGCATTCAGGTTTGCGTGAAGGGACTTGGTTATGTGCAATAAACATATGTGTGTGATAATGAGATTGTTGGTGGAAAGTCATCTTGAAAAGACAAGGAGCAATTAAGCTTGCTTACTTATACAAGTTAGAATGACAAGATGCCATTGCTGGCCCCACTCATCCATATAATAGGGTTCTCCTTCCCTCCTTAGCTGTGCTGGGAGAAGCAGTTCTTGTCAAACCTCTGCCATGGCTCCACCATAAAGCAATCTGCCTCCTTCCCTTTATACACAGTTCATTCTCACACTCACATCACTGTCCTGATTTCAGCTGAGTGCCTGCTAGCAAGCACCTGATTTTGAACACTTTAAGAATTCAATGCAAAGCTTTCATTCCACTGAGTATTTATTTGTATTGGTGTACTCTCTTGTCCAATTTTAATTGAATACTTAAAGATGTCAGTGGGTAGATGTGCAAGTTCCTCACAAACACTTACTAACGCGATGTGTGGAGTCAACAAATAATGCATCTTCCTTTTGCTGTCTTGAAGATTTAGATAGGATATCTTGGATGCTATTGACAAGGAGAGAAGTGTGGAACAATAGGAACATATGATAGTTAGTGTTAGATAACAATAGCTATCCTTATGCATCTTGAATTGAATGATGAAGCCATCAATTAGAGAAATAGCCCTCTGAGTATATATCATTGACAAGATGAATACTAGTACGTTGTGTTTCTGGATGGAGATCTCGGTGATCTGTAATTCAGAAAGGCAGTGAAGAGTATGTACAGTCAAACTAATCCTATGATACTGAAAATCAGAAATCTTTCGTCCTCCCCATGTTTCTGTTTTTTAGCTACCAGACTCTTTCAGATAATGAAAGTATTTGTACTTTAATTACTTAAACAATGTCTTCTCATTTAGTATCAAGATGCCATTCTTCTCCACATTCAGCATATTTAGTAGACACTTTCAGGGTTTAAAATGGCATGAGAAGCAGTTCTTTCTAGTTGTCTGGTCTCTCAGTTATAATAACTCTTACATAGAGACACAGGGATCCATTCACAGCCTATGAACTCTGTTAGAGTCCCTCTCCATACTAAGGTGTATCTTCTCCTTACATGGCATAGTCTCTGTTTTCAACCTAAATTCTCCCATGTTCTCTTTGGAATGTCTTATAGTTTCTATCTCCCCTGCCCCTTCCAGCTTTGATGGTTTTTTGTTTGTTTGTTGTTTGGTTTGGTTTTTTTTTTTAGCTTTACTAGTCAGTAGTATTATGTTTATAGCAAAGAAACAACAGAAAGAAAAGCTAAAGAGATGGGAGTTGCACTATAATAAACAAGGAATTCTCAGCACTTGCAGTTTCCAGTTAATTAGTTTCAGTTCTTTTACTTACATTTGAAAGTGAGTGAATATTCCATGATCAGGGCCAAAATTTATTCTTGGATCTGTACCTAGGTAACAAAACGTACTGCAGCAGTTACACAGTGAGAATGGCTCCGTAGGAGAATAAAGAAACAATATGAGGAAAGACTGTAATTAATGCAGTGCTAGACTAACTACAGGATACAATTTAAGGAATGGGAATAGGCATTCATGACCATTACCTTTATTTTTGTTTGTTTGTTTGTATTATTGTTGTTGTTGTTGTGTTGTTTGGGTTTGTTTTTTTTGTTTGTTTGTTTGCTTTTTAATATGGACTCTTTTGTGTAAAATCAGTTTTATGATCTTTTCACAGGAATCTTAACGTTTAGGTGTTCTTCATGTTCGCTTGTATGCAGAAGGTCATTATATTAAAAAATGGATCCCACCAAAGATGCCAGTGATTGTTGCAGTGAAGACAAATTTCTAGAGCCTTAGGGGAAAACAACGGTCACTGCCTTTCCCAGAAATATTTGAAAGGGCTAATGAAGTTTGGTGGATCTCAGCGGTATTGACAATGTATGGCCTGATGAGACGAAGAAAAAAACCCAGGTCTTTCAGGACAGCAGCAGATAAAAGAAATTTCTGTAGCCTTCACTTTTGAAATCTAATCAAATGAAACCACCCACAGGCCAATAAGCTTCTTGAGTGCACTTTGCCTTGGAAATAGTGTTTCGTTATCACCCAAAATATAAATAATGCAATATACGAAAATGTTTGAGGTCTCCTTAATGAGCTATTGTTAAGGCACCCTTCGCTCTTATCTCCTTTCACAGCCTGATGCAATGAGCAGCATCCAGTGGTCGAAAGTGTATTTTGAGTGCTGCTGGGAAAGTACAAATGAGAAAACAGACTAAATTACACTGCTTACTGCATCTAGAGGTCTGTGTGGTTTGACCGGCTGTGTTAGGACACCCTGTAATTTGGAGGAATTCTCTGCGCGCTGGCACCATAAATGTACTGCTATCCAAAGGGTGGTTAATAATCTAAAGTTGGCTGTTAACATTGCTGGAGCTGGTGTCTATAATTTCAGCGAGTGACCTGAGTGACTCTGCAATGAAAGACTGAAATGTCACTCTCCTCCTTTACTTTGTTTGCCTTGAGCAAAGACTGCTCCAGATTGTGTACATCCACCCGAGGTCCGAATGATGAAAGGGCAGCGTGTAAGCGTAGATTCATGGCTCTGCTAAATCTCCCTGCCCTGGCAAAATAGCAAGGCGCATGGGGAAGAGGGCATGGGAGAAAAACACGAAAGTCTCCTCCAGAGCAGCTTCCACTGTGGCTCTTTTCCATTCTCTGAGCGTGTAAAGGTGAGGCTGGCTATAGGGACCTGGCTCTCCCGTGCTCTCTAGCTGCCAGCCACCCGTAAATCAGACTCGATGCCTGTGGCTAAAGGCAAAGCAAATGGTTTCCATTATCCAGGTATTTATTTTGTATCTGCTGCTGTGACATCTGTGTAATAACAGTTAGGTACGGCAAAAGGTAGGCTGACCTGACTTTGAGTATTTCATCGCTTCTTTTCATTGTGCTATGCGAGCGAGCAAGCAGAGGACTCATATTCTTCTCCAGAGGTGTTACACACCATCCAGCTAAGACATCTATGGAGTGGAAGTGCATGGAGCTTTACCTCTGCTGTCAGGAATCTTAAACCCTTGTTTCTGTTGTGTCTCATTGATACAGCTCGGATGCAGCAAAGGAGTAAAATACTATCAGTAAATTTCAGAAAGTTCAGTATTTGCATTTCATTTGGAAACCTGTGACATTTTGGCATATTTTCACTGGAAGGCCAGGGCAATGCTGATTGAAGATCAGTGTCGGTATTAAAATATACAAGATATAGAGAGCTGGTGTGCTTCAGAGCAAAGCCAGCCTGCCAGGCAGAGAACTGGGGCAGCCCTGAGGCAGGGGATAAGACTGAGTGTTCAGGGTTGTGGTTTTGGTTTGGTTTTGGTTTGTACTTTTTTTTTTTTTATACAGAGTTGAGCAAAAAGACTAATTCGCTCACAGCACTCTGAGACTATATCTTCTTGGAGTGAGACAGGTTCTTAGTGTAAAAACGCTTGTGTGGTTTCCTTAAAATCATACAGGCCTTCGTGCATGTTGCCTGATGTAGAAGTGTCAGAATTGGGGTCTGTTCAACCTTTCCACTTGCTGCGTGATAGAGAAGAAAGTGCTGGCAAAGTGCTGTTCTCTGTAGTCCCTCCAGTACAGCATGGCTAGCTTTCAAGGACCAAGAAACTTTTCCATGGTTTGGGTAAGCGCGGATGTCAGTTGCACTCTGGCAAAAAAATTGCTGGGACGTCCCAACTAAATCTAAGCCTGAATAACTGTTCATTCCCCTCCATTCGTCATGAAGGCATTATTAGCATTTTGTTTACTGAAAGCTTTAAGAGGTACTCCTGCCATTTATATATAGCAGACATGGTAAAGTCCTGGATATATTTCTGGAAGCAAAGAAATAATTGTCTTCACTTTGGGTTTGTAATTAGTTAAAAATGTGACATAAAGCCAAGAAGGTGGAAACGAGATTGCATAAAGCAGGGACACTAGCATTAGTGCTCATTGCAATATATTTGTGAGGTACTGCTGCTAGATTTAGGACTGCTTCTGATTTACACAGGAAAAAAAATGCCTGTTGCTGCCTGTTAAACTCATCCAAGGGGAAGCCCAAACCCAGTCACCTGAAGACAATGCCACCACCGATGTCCTTTTTTGCCTCTGCTAGTTACAACCTTTTTCTCTACAACATGTTTTATCCACAGCCCTCCATTCACCTGACAGGACTCTGGCTCATACCAGGAGAACCACTGCTGGACTGTTTTGTACCACTACAATTTCAGCTTTGTGGGAAAGGAGGAATATTTGGCTCCTTACTGTTTGCACCATGACATGTATTTTGTGACTGTCGAACATGTCAGCTTTTTACAAACAGGAAAGGAAGAAATGCAATAAAAATAGGTTCATTGCATTAAACTGTAGCACTAACAGATAGAATGAAAGACACTGCAAATGAAATCATACAAGTGGAAAGAGTCCTCGGTGGTTTGTTTTTTTTTTTCCCCATCTCACCAGAATAAAAGATCTTGTATATTGAAAACAAAAATGATGTCTCTTTCTGTGGCAAAACAGAAACTGTGTATATTCACCATAAATCTACTCAAATTTTGTTGCAGAGCCTATAGGCAAAACTTTTACGTGCTTTGTTAGGTTTAGACATGTTACAAGACAAGGATAACTGAACTGAACTCCCCCCTGCAAAGGGAGAGAAAAGCCTGAAACACTTCCAGCAGCCTCCCCCTTTATTATTTCACTTTTTTTTTTTTTTTTTCTGTGAGTAGAGAGGGATGTGGAGAGAAAAGAGAAGGGAAGAATAGCTATCAAGTAACTCAGGATTTTTGAGGTAGGGGAGAACAGTTTTTTGCACTAGGAGGGATGACAATCTGTCCCTCACCCCTGAATTCATTCTGAGAATGACACCCGAGAACTGGAGGGCTGCCTTCGTAGCAGTTTCTCTTGAGCAGGGCTCGCTTTGCCACCACTCGTCATCGGAGTGCTCGGAGCTTGCAAAGCTGCTGCTGTTGCCACCAGAGCTCTTACCACAGCCGTGGCTGTGAAAACACTTGATTTCCCAAGCCTTTGGGAGATATCTGGAGGCCCTGGGAAATTTCACTACAATTTCAGGTTAGGCAGGTCTGTGTTAGAAGTGTGTTTTCCTGCAGCATGAACACGTACACGCACACAAGGAAATAAGAGCCAGGTTCTCCTCAAAGACGGTTTTTACACTGATTTCAAGTGTGTTATTCTTGTTCCTCATTTACATTCCCAGGAGAGGAAACTGACTCAATATCTCCCTTATTTGTAGGCACTTGTGATAGCAGATTGAGGTTTCCCAGCTCAGTAAGAAGTCAAACGATCCAATAACTGACTCTGCATCTCGATTACTGAGAATACAGGAAAAATAACATACTTTATCCACTTCCTTCTGGCTATTCTTGCCACACCTATGCAGGGAGGAAAGGTACATTATGCTGCTTGTATGCAGGGGTTACTTCAAAAATAACACAACCTGAGGAGAACCCTTCATTAGGGCTTCAATGAGGGATTACACATAGGTGTCAAGGGGCAAATAAGCCAGACATTTTCAGCGTTACCCTTATTTAACGTTATGAAATGGCTTTCAAAACTCTGGATGCAAATAAAACTTTCTGATAGGCTGCCAGAAACAGTCATGCCAATAATGTCATGCCAACGTGAATGAAGTCAGAGTGTTTTTCTTTGTAGCGATCAGACATCCCACACAATGCATTTCTGTGGAGTTGTCTTTCTTGGGTGGTTGAAATCACTTGGCTCACGGCCTCGTGCCTCCCAGCTCACCTGAGGCATGCTGTAATCAGCCAGAACTGCGCTGCATGTCACGTCTTACTGCTTCCAGAAAACATACAAATTCGCTTTCCTCCTATTCCCTTTGTGAATTAGCCCCTTAGGGGTTCAGTTTTAAGACAGCGCACAAGAAGCCTGTGCACAGATCCTCATAACGCATAACGAGATTTGCGTGTCTGCCTCGTTCCTCTGCAAATGAACTCTAGAACAGCAGAAGTGACTCGGTCTGGCACTCGCTCGGTCCTTTTTGACCTCCCTCTTGTGATGAAAGATAAAGACTTCTTCCTCCTTCTCTTACAGAAAGCCCAGAGGGTAGGTTTGTATGATGTGCTGTCTGGTCCTGCAGTAAACCGAGATGTTTCTTGAGGTTTTCAGAGTCCTCAGTTTCAGTTCTGAAGAAAGATGAGGTTGTGTGACACTTCACAGGATAAACTTGGCTGAAGAGTACAGGTGCAATGAGACTACATGTCCTGTGACAGAAGGCTTGAATGTAACATTTTTGCTTCAAAATGACACCAGAAAGCCCTGTAAGTCCAGGAGAGCTAAGTGCATCTGACAAGTAGAAAATTCTCACCTGCAGAATAGGTGCCAAGAACTCATGCTCTTTCCAACCCTTATTTGTTAATATGGCACGCTGTAGGATTTAGTGAAGCTTCCCAGTGAAAACTCCCCTATGCAGAGCCACAGAAGCTTCTCGTGCACAGCCCGTGTTTAAGGTTTTTTTGCAAGACCTACAAAAAAAGCAAAACAGAGAAAGAACATGCTATAAACCACCAGCAAACCAACTGGGCTGCTCTGGATTGTGGGAAGGTTTCTTGCAGGCTGCCAGGATCCGTGCTGAGCACCTGGGGAGCTGAGAACTGCTATTGCCTGAGAGAAGGGCTTTCCTGGAAGCAGGCACTGCTGCAGGGCACAGCACAGACTTACAACTTGTGTTGAACCCGCACCGCCAAAATGCCCCTTACAACCACCACCAAATTGCAGTGACGTTAAAAATCCTCCTGCCCGACGACCTAAGTAAAGCATGGGAGTTTAAGTGGGGAGGAACATACGTTGGAAAGTATAACTGGGATGAAGGTATTGTGTGCCTGTGCCGTGTACACGGAATTGTGTTGCAACTCACTGAGAATCAGCAGGCCACACCTGACAGCTTTTTTTTTTTTTTGCCTTGGGCCTGGTCCACACATACTTTTGCACCAGTAAAGCACAGCTAGCGGAGAAAGCATTTACCTCCTCTAACATTAGTATCTCATCTGGTCTAATAATGCCCAGCTTTTATTTATGTGCGTGTCTATGCTTGCAAGAGGCAGGAAGAACACACTAGCTGGGGAGAGGAAAATAAAAATTTAAAAAAAAAAAAAACAACAACAAAAAACCAGAAAAGATTTCTACGTACCTACCCAAGGAGTTAATGCAATGGAGTATATTTGAAGGGGTTAAAACACTACACAGGTACAGATCCTGTGGCAATTACAAATGTTATTGAAATAAAAACCAGAAACAGGAAGCCAAAAAACAGGTCCCTAAGGCAGGCATCTGTCTTAAATGATATCATTTGTCAAGTTTCCAGCATCTTGCGGTTGTGAACACAAAAAGAAGTTCTGTGTTATACTAAGGACATTACATACTCATTAGTTGGAATGTTCCTGAAGTACATAATACCGGATTTTCATTTAATAAGAAGCAGCTACTTGCCACTGCGTTGTACATAAAATAAATTCTGGGCATGCTAATTGCCATTCAAGAATGTTCTACTTAATTTTTGACAGGTTTTTCTTCCCCTCCCCCTTTAGACTACACTGTAAAAAATGTTAGCAGAATGTGTTGCTATAGATTAAAAATCTTTTTAGAATATTTTCTTTTCTCTGAAACCTGGATGCTTGCAATGATCAATATTGAAGGCTCTAATGAAGATAGTAGTGATAAAACAAGTTATCTATAGGAATAGTGTAGCAAGGGGAGTAGCAAGAAAGCAAAAATACACACACATATATATATATACATACATATGTATCTCCGCACAGTAACTCGTTATCACCCCCCTCTTGAAGAATAAACCTAACTGTAATTAATTGGTATAGTTCCTCTATCTGAACACTATTAGTGCATTAGAGTTAACTAATATATAAGCTTCCCCCCTCGCTGCCCTGCCAATGACCTTAAGCTTCACATGGTAGGAAGGCCACTTGCTGTAGAATAGAAAAGTAATTTATCCACCATGATTGTTCAGCCCTGGCCCCTCTGTAAAACAGCGACTGACAATTGTGCTGTATTATGGATGGTACGTTAGTGGTGTGTACAATAGTGTGCAGAGCATCCAGCTCACTTCCCTGAACACTGCAGGCAGGGTTTGAAAAGTGAACCTAGAAAAAAGCAAGCACTGGCTGAGCAGTGGCCCTCCATTTTCAAATCTTGGGTTTTTTCCCTCCGAATATTTCCACCCCCCCTCCCTTTTTTTTTTTCACCCCAAAGAGAGAACAAATTGTTTTCTCATCTTAAGTAAGAGTGGTATGTAATTTTCCATTCATAAAANTAAAAATAAAAAAAAAAAAAAAAAAAAAAAAAAAAAAAAAAGAAAAAAAAAGGTTACTTTGCTTTTATTTTACCTGAGATTTCTTTGCTTCTTTCCACATTTCAGGATTTAGCATATTCCCTCAAAACATAATAAATTTCGATTCTGTAGCTTAAGGGATCCATCAGTTAAAATGTTAGTCTTTCATCTTTATTACCCTCCCATTAAAATGAAAGAAACCGGGACACACTTCAGTTTAGAAGAAGCAATTTAGTTGGTAATGTCCTTACTACTCAAGTCTTTACAAAGAGAGAAAGTGCATTATTGCTTATATTTCACACATCTATCTGCATAAGAAGCAACTAAAGCTTTCAGACACATACGATGTTAAATTTAATAATATTCTTTGATTAGATTATTTTATTACAACATTTTTCCATTACCAGTCATTTCCCGTACACATTTACATTCGTAAAACCTGCAGGTTTTTCTTTGTTTGTGTGCGTGTATACGTATTCATAAAGCAAGGCAAAGATTTTCTGGTTTGCTACAGCTGTTAGAGTCGAAAAGAACAGATTAATAACTAGCCACCACGTAGGACTGGGTTTTCTTGTACACTGCACCAGTAACCCTTTGCTATAATGAGGACACAAAGAGGCTCACATCAGGCTGCTCCTCTTCTTCATAACTCAAAAGCGTCACAGTAGCAATAGCCTCTAGTGCTATTTGTCTTTAGTGCAGTTGTGACACTTCGGCATGATCCATAATTTGGCAGCTATTTACCGTGACATTTCCCTTCAGTGCAGCCATAACATTCAGTGAAGCCATTATTTGGTTCCATTTACCATATAAATTGTATTGTTGTGCATGCATGCTAGCAGCTACATTAGGTACCTGAAAATGAGTAAATCTTGTAAAATAGATACTAACAGCTATTCAGCAGAGAAATTTCTTTACTCCTCAGACAGAAGTAGGAATATATATAATATCCGCAAACACTACTGCAAACTTTTCCTTGAGAGACTGTAATTATTTGTATTTACATGACACAGCAGTTATTAATATCCACTTATTAAATATATACATTACACACACACATGCACGCGTACAAATATATAGCAAACTATTGCTTGGTAGAAATCTAACTTAATTCAGAAAGGTATTAGGAGATTCCAGCACAGCAATTAAGTAGGAAGCGTATGTGTAAAATGTGCTGAGGGCTGCAGGCCAGGAGAGAGTGAGTACGTGTGTGTCCGTGTGTGCGTGCGTATGCACACATGTGACAGACTCAGGAAAAAAGCCAGCTCTTCATCTAGTTCTTTGTTGTTTTTCCATGGAAGCCTATGTGTGTAGGAAAGGGAAATTCTGTTATTAGCCTCAGCAAACAATGCTAGATTCCTCTGTAGCAAATTCATTTAGAAAGGTAAAATTAGGATGTAGTGCTAGCAACCACATCTCAATGAGCTGCTATTATTAATAGTATTATTATTTAAATCCTTGCTCTCTACATATAGTATACTTAGTACTTCCCAGGCAAATGTATTATTATTTTTAATCATTTAAGTCCCCACTGTGCACACAGCTTTTAATACACCTTTTTTGCAAGCATATTAAGTGTATTGTTATTAATCCCTTGCTGTGACTCTACAGTATTTCTTTTCCTTGTATGTTCAATGTCCTATCATCATTTAAACCTCTCAGTGTGTGCATGCCATATACATTTTCCCATCCATCTAATATTTAAACATTATTTAAATCCATCATAGCTTACTTATTCAAAGTCAGCCCTGCTCCTGTAACTGTAAGTTTGCAGAATATAGCTTTAAATAAAGAGAAGCTGGCTTCCCTCCAGCCCCCCACAAACCAAAAATTATGATGAATCTCAGTAGAAAAGCCTTATCTATGTATTTCAGAAATACTTTTCACCCCCTCCCCGTTGATAATGCTCTCTTTCCGCAACCTAGATGATAGAAGTCGAATCTTTAAAAACAAAAAGTCACTCTGGATCCATTCATGGAACAGCAATCATATATTTGGAGTTACTCCTTTAGCTTAACACAGGAATTTGATGAAAGGGACAAGCCCAGTGGCCGTTGCCCAAGCCAAACACCAAAAGGGCTATGAAATTGGTACACTGGCCATACAAGTTCTGCATATAACAAATTTAAACTTTTTATTAATGCTGTAATCAGTATGAAAGTGCTAAATAATAAGCCTGAAGCCAAAATTAAAATGAACAAAATGTCATATTTAAATACATAGATATCTATAAGTGAACGTTACAAAGGTTCCTCTCTTATTTTGCTTAACGAAGAAGCCTGGGGCAGTTGCATTACTCAATGTTATATATCAAGGAACATATTAAAAAGCAAGTAGAATGCTGTATGTCCAAACAAAATCCTGTTACAAGATGACCTTTTATGACAAAAACATTTGGAATTCACTGCCTCAGAAACACGGAAATCTATTGGACCGACAGTGATCGAGACGTCTGAAAACTGAGCCACTTGGATGGGTGCTGGCATCTGACTGCAGGAACTTCACCTGAAAAATTGTTACCCATGCAACTCACCTGTGTGCATCACAGATGTAACCAATTCCATTATTTTATTTTTGGTTTGCCCTACTACATCCCCAAACAGACTTGGTTTTTTTTAAGATGCATTTATTGACCAAAGGCACCCTCTTTTCTTTGAACAAGAAAAGAAACCATGTGGCTAGAAATGAAACAGTGATAGTTTTGTATGCTCTGAACTTGTATAGTACTTGAGAGCTTGCATCTTTCTAGCATCCAGCAGGAGGGCCAATATACCTTTATAATTATGCAAAACACACGCACCCCTACAATATTTGTAATATTAAAGGAGAAAGAGAAAGTACGTTTCTAACAGCAGATCCTGGTGAAAATAAAAATCACAGTGGCTCAGCGCTCATCTTGAGTAAAAATCATTCTGCCGTTCCCAAAAATCACCCAAAGTGGGACTAAACCCAGTGGTCAGATATGGCCCCAAACAAGGGACAGTTCTTTGTTGCACACTACTCTTTAGGATGGTAAGAACATATGCACTAAAAAATTACAATAAGAATGCACTAAATCAAAGTTAAAAATACTTTTGTCTACTGCCTGTATTACTGAGTAGCATATAAGCTTTTCCTACATGTTACTTTAAAAAATGTAATGCGCAGTCAGTCCTGAGTAATGCCCCAAAATTACGTTTACTCTGGATTTCTTCCTTCAACTCCTAGACATTATCAGTCTATCGTTATTATTAGGTGTATGATCTTAGGAAATATCCATCTTTCCAACTGCATGCAAATGTATATAATTTCAAAAGATGTGGCAAAATCAGCCTTTAAGAACTTAAACATTTGCTATGGAAAAAAAAGATGTAGAGCAAGCATAGTTTAAAGTATTTTATTGTTCTGGAAAATATTACACTTCTAGCTGGAATCCCCACTGTATGTACTGTTAATAATTTCTATTAAGTGAGGGAGAATTTTCAAAACTTTGCAAAACCTTTTAACTGTACCTACTAGATAATCTATGGCTGAACATCAGTACGTGTACGGGGTACCGTGACTGTACAATTATAATGGTCTTGCTGTTTGTAAAAGGGCTTCTGCAAAAGCAATATTCAGTAAAAGTAGAAGTAGCATCCTGATTATGGGAAGTCACATCAAGAATCATTGGTCAAAGAACTCTGCTATACAGAGACCATCGACAAAGGAGCTAGTAAGCAAGAACCATATCAATAAGAATAAATGCCACGAACATTTAAATAGCTTTTTTGAACTTTATTAGATCTTCAAAAAATATACAGGACCTGAACACATGAGAACATGGCTCAAAATCCCACTACAATCATCTCAAAATACTTGACTAAAGGGGAGACTGGACAGTGAACATTAACAGTAGCAAACGAAGACGCAAGAAAATGAGATAATGTTGCAACCTGTAGTTAAAGATTTAAAAGAAAATTGCACAGTTCTTTATAGTTACGAAACACATAATTAAAAAAAAGTCAAGTTGCTTTTCTTAATATTACTGACATGTCAGAATCAGAGGATAAATTTTCCCTGTGTAGCCAGTCAAGGAATATTACTATGATCCATGATGCAACTGAATTATGATTATTGTGTTTGTGACAAAAAATCAAGAGCATAATTTCTTCCAGAAACTTCAAAAGATTAATAGAGCAACCACAAGATACAACTCTTTACTTAGTCTTGTTCTAATAATTTTATTTTTAAATTGAGGAATCAAAATTGCTGAAAGAATTTCTTTTCTGAGCTGAACTATATATAAAGTCTTATCAAACCAGTCTGACAGACTGAATCTGCCTCTGCATCAAGACTTATTCTGTCAAGAACAATGTTCTTGTCTCACGCTAGCCTAAGTGACAGAATCAAACGCAGGCCCATTAAGTCCGTGCTACAGCCACTGATTTAAGCATTTTCAAGAAAAGAAAAAAAAATCCCACAAAACTTTTTATTAACACATTAATGCTGTTTTTTAATACAGTATCAATTACTAAGCTTAAAAAAAGAAATTGTTCCTAGTAATACTGAGGCATAAAGTGCCCATTTTCTCTCTTCTGATTTATATCATTGTTCTGTTTTTACAGCTTACTGTTGACAGAGTGAGGTAATTCAACTACAATTTTTCCAGTGTTTTTTCCCATGTACATGTAATCTACAGCACGGAATACAGACTCCAAGCCAGTGAACTTGCCCTCTGGAGACATGTCTCCGAAGTCCACCTCACAAACCAGGTCTCCGCTTTCATACATCTTGAGCAAGTGCTTCAGAGCTGTTTTGTATTCTGAAAGGTAATGGTTCAAGAAGAAACCTCGGATGCTGGCAGACTTCTTCAAGAGTTTTGCTGGCAATAACTCTGCTTTAACGGGCTGGAGGCCAGTAGGGTTTTGGTAGCCAGTGATAAACCCAATAATTATCAGCCGCCCTTTGGTAGCCAAGGAGTTAAGAGCCAAGTCAAACATCTTTCCCCCAACAGATTCATACACTACATCCACACCTTCAGGGTAGTCCTTCCTAAGAACAGACTCAACATTTTCAGTTTTATAGTTGATCGTATGGTCACAGCCAATGGATTTCAGAAAACCACCCTTTTCATCACTGGAGCAGGTTCCAATTACATGGCATTTTGCTTTCTTTGCAAGCTGCACAGCGAACTGGCCCGTTCCTCCAGCCGCTGCTGTCACCAGAACCTTCTTGCCTTCAGACAGCTCTCCCAGCTCCTTCAGACTGATGTATGCGGTAGCACCACTTACCATTAAAGTAAGAAACTCGGGTTTCACAGAGGGGAGAGGAACTGCTTGTTTGGCAGGCACAACTGTGTATTCAGCAAAGGAACCTGCTTTCACGTAGGCCACAGCTTGACCCACTGTAAAATCAGCACTAGCACTGAGTCCTAATGCTACTACATCACCGATGCCTTCAAAACCTATATCAAATGGGGGTTTAACTGATGGGTCATATCGACCAGCTGAGTAGTTTATGTCAGATGCGTTAATGCCGACAAATCTAGAAGAAAACAAAAAAATATTAACGAGATTTATTCCTGACCAAGTATTTGTCATATGAGGAAACTCCAATTTAAATTTGGGGGATAAGTATGAGACTTTTTCTGATTATCGGTATATTTGAATAATGCGTACACGCCAGAGATTACTTCCATCAGACTCCTGTAGTTTACATTCTGTCACTCTACAACTAAAGATAAATTTGCTAAAAGAAAATGAAACAAAACAAAAAACAACTTATATTTTCCTCAGGTCCATTTGACCAAACTAAACAAATTAAAAATAATTCTGTAAAAGACTGAAGGATGAAAATTAATTGACCACTTCTTAGAAGATGTGAAAACACTGAAGAATAAAATGTGCAAACTGGTAAATATGTTGATTCTGGCAACATATTTACATTTTTGAATATAATAATACTGTTAATGACAAATGATCATATTAACTATCGATGTCATTTGCAAGGTCATGTTACTGTAGGCAAGTACTTTTTAATTGATGGAGTCACCACAGCAAATTTGCCTTTTGATGTAGCTAATGTCAACGTTAAAATATTTTTCTTTATATAAATTACTTGCAACACATCAAAACAACCTTGCACGGAACTACTAAAATTATAAGACTGAGTATCGAGTCGTACTGACCTCTAACAGGTGAAAATGGATGCCAATTTTTTTTTTTAATAAAAAGATAGAGACATTCTCACAACTTGATTTAAGCACTAGCAGATAATGCCTAAAAGAAAGTTATGATCTAGCTTAACCACAAACAATATTTTAGTAACTTTTTTTTTGGCTGTTAAAACCATAATAATGTCTCCATACAGGAAAGGGAAGAGAGACTGGGAAAGACTCTTGTTAACTGAAAAATATAAAAAAGAAACACACGTAATAGAGAGCACTGGGACTGTTACTATACACGAAAGCGACAACCTCAAAGGTGTACTTGATACAATGCAAAAGCTGCAGAAGTGTGCAAACAGTGCACTTTTAATTGCTGCAGTTAGAGATAGCCTCGAATCATGTGTGTATAAATTGCTTGCACACAGAACAAGGAGAACTAAAACTGCTTTGCTCATTTTGACTTCCTTCATTCTTCAGAGTGTGGGGAGCCTCAAACTTTCACCAACGCAATGTGGTATATATAAAGATATGTACACGTAAACATATCCACGCATAAAATAGGTGAAAGTGACTACTGCTCTTTTTAATTCTACCTTTAATTCACTGCTCAGCTGCAACAAAAAATGCCTATACTTTGTTCGTAGATATAAAACAACAATTAAAAAAATCCCTATTATCCTACTTTAAAGTAACACCCGAACAGTACTGCTAAAAGACGTATAAAAATTGGTAACGGAGCAGCAGCAGCTTCCAAGGCAAACCGTGTCCCCTGGGCGCCAAGGAGAGGGGCTCGGACCACCGAGGCGAGACGTGCCGCCGCTGCCCCAGCCTCCTCCCGCTTTTACACCCCAAATTGTGCGGAAAGGAGCTGAGGGTGAGAGGCCCGCGGGGAACTGTGCTCGCCCCCTCCCCGTCTCATCCCTTCGCCCAACTGGGGGCTCTCGGTACCTGTCAGGCCAGCCCGCCGGGGCTCACTCTGCTCCCGCACCAGCCCCCGGCCCCAACCCGAAAGGCAAGACCTCGCTGCCCGTCGGGCTGAGCCTCCCTCCTCACGCTCCCGGCGCACATCTGCTTTCGCACGGCGCGGAGCAGCTGTGCCCTCGGCTGGGGCAGTGCACCTAGAGAAGGGGAGGCTGAGCAGTAGTAGTAGTAACGAGCCCTCGTCGCCCTCCCTCTAGGAGTTTCCCCTTCTTCTCAGGGCTGCACTGCAGCTGGGAAAGCACAAAGGCAGGTAAATAGCTCTCTGAGGACAAAAACTTCGCGTAAGGGGAAGGGGCAAGCCGTGCAAGCCGCCTGCCGAGCAGGACTCCAGCACCGTCGCTTTTGCTCCGGAGCCGGAGAGGATGCAAATTCTTCCCGGCCCGGGCTGCATGGCAACTTGTCCGTGCAGTTGCAGGGGCCGCGGCGCGCAAGTTGGCGCTGCCCGGCCGCCTCCCCGCCGCGCCAGGCAAGGTGCGGGGCTTTCCGCGGGGCTGGGGCGGCCGGGCGCCGGTGGNCCCTCCCCGCGAACGGGCGCTGCGTGGGCTCTGGCGGAGCTCTGCCGAGGGAGAGCGGCCGGCGGGCCGCGCGGCCCTGCCCGCCGCTGCCCCCTCCGCACTGGCAGGGGCCTGGGGCGTACAAAGCCGTGTGCGCTGCCCCGCGGCGCGGGGGGCTCGTCCCCGCCCCCCGACACACACAAACACGCACAGACACGGACACGCGTGCACACGCACCCGCTCCCTCCCCGTCTCTGCGGGGCTGCTGGGCCACGGGAAATGGTTCTCTCTGGGCTGCTGGGCTCATCATTATTAATCAATACAGCCTGCTGTCCAGCGCTCTTCCCCCTCCCGCCTAATTTTTTTTAAACTCTCTTTTTATTGTGTGCAAACTCAAAACTCCTGTTTGCCTTTTTTTTTTTTTTAGGATTGTTTAGTCTCTTAGATTCCTCGCACACTAAAACCATTGTCCGCAGCATCTGGATTAAAATATATTGTCTGATTTGCCTTGTCATTCCAGCTGACTGAAGGGATGTAGTAGGATATGCCTTCAGTTTTTAAGATTTTTTTGCTTTTAAAAGAAATAAGTACAATTTACAGGCTGAAGATCAGTTTGCTAACTTCTGAGAATGAGAAAAGGAGAGCACAAAAGTAACAAATACTTGGCGTGCTGGTGGGTTTTAAAACCCCTTCCAGATCTTTTATATTGTCGTGTTTTACTTTCTTAAAATGTATTACTTAATTTAGCAGTTGCTAATTGAGGCTTGCTCCTTCAACATTTCAAGATGTAAACCTGAGGGGAAAAAAGCTAGAGATTGGCTTTTCCCAAAATAATTACGCACATTGAGTCACCCGCTTTATTTATACTCAGCAGTGTTGAACCCCCTCATATTGTTTGTTACAGAAAACAGGACACTGCCGAGGGGAGAGAATGCTGCTTTTCCTACCACAACAAAGCGTGAGACACTGAAAACCAGCACCACAGCTTTAAACACAGACAAAACAAAGTCATCCAAACCAGTACTGGGCAAGAAAAACATTATTTAGACCAAACACTCAGCAGGAATAGTCCTCCACTTTTCCTACTGTGATCCATTAGTCCCTTGGTTCAAAAACTTTCTCAACCCCTTTTACTCCCTTTTCTATAAACTTTTTTTACCATCTTCCAGCCCAACAGTAAATCATTACAGGTATTTTGGAAACGAAATGTGTCACTTCCTTAAGAAAATCTCGAAAATCCCCCAACACCTTTAAGGACAAAATCTTCATAGCCTTTGGGTCCTTTCTCCTGCAATAAAATGTAAGGACCTTCCCCTGCCATCCCAGAAAATAGGACAAACGGACATATGAAGCTTAAATGGCTTTGTTAAGGATTTTTTAATTCACCTTTTCCCCTCCTCCACATAATCAGAATTCAAAATTAGCTTTAAATCAGTTTCTAGTTTTGAAGCATTTCTGAATAAAGGATGGATTATTTTTTTATTTTTTAAAAAAGTAGAAATTGCTGGCTTAGTTCTCCAAAGGAGAAAAAGGGGGCGGGGGCGGGGGGAAGTTCCCCCTTACTGAAGAGCATCTTATTTTAAAATATCTATCCATACAGGAACTCAGCACATTTTAATTTCCCATTCCCCTAAATCCAAAACCAGATTTTATTGTGGTGGATGAGGATTGTTTTGCATAAAAAGCTCAAAGCAATTAATACTATTCATGGGCGTGACTGGGACTAAAATGAACAAATCCACAAATGCACTCTTGGAACTCAAGTCCTGTATTGTTTTGGTTTTAATTGTATGTTTTTACCTATTAAAAAACATACAGTTGGACTTAAGGCTTGTATTTTTAAACGCTACATAGAGTCAAGGACTTTCGGGATGGGAAAACACTTCCCAGGGTGACAAGAGAGAGGGAAACATTCAGAACTTGCTTCCTGCTACAGCTCCCATATAGAGAATGTTTTTCAGTAACGTGATCCCGTGTCTCCTGTGATATTTCCCAGAAAATAATAATACAGAGGAAATGCCACAGAACCCCAAATAATACAAAACGTGCGAACTCTAAATCTAGACTTCATCACTTGCCTCTCCCTTCCCTCTATCCCCGCTCGTCTGTGTGTCTGTACAGAAACACGTGTGTAATAGGCTGATGTGTTATAACCCAGTAATTGCCTGCCTGAATCTGTAGACCAGCTCCTGCCTTCAGTCTGGTGCAAGCTCTGCGCCTCAGCCCTCTTATCATGAAGTGTGCACATCCCCCTAGCACCCAGGGAGCCCACCCAGCACAGGGAGGGAGGAGAGAGAGAGTAAGTAAGAGTCACACTGGAAGCCGTATTAAACAACCAAAAAAAATGAATACATTTTTAAAATTCACAGGAAAGGGAGGGAGGATGAGAAAGACTCCAAGCGCATATGGGGGGGAGGGGATCTGAGAAACAAGGATGTTCCTCTGCCTTGCATTACCCAAGTAGAAACTTGCTACTTGTATCTCGTCTTTTGACCTTTTGCAAGAACAGGAATTTAACTCCAGCCTCATGGCTGTTTCATACCATTACTGTATCATGGTCATTAGTGGGTGCAGCAACTAAGTGTTTTAGACTTCGAGGTTTAGAGAATTTTAGTTTCAGAAAGCCTAGTTGGAGATGTCAGTATCAAAGTGACACAGAAGCTTTCTCATCAGCTCCTGAAGGCATTCCCGTTGTTGTTCCTCCTTACCCCTTCTTTACTATGCATTTATGTGTTACATATGGACACATGCTAGAGATCACACATATACACACGTAATCACACACTGTCTTAACAGAACTTCCAGCATTGTTCTCAAGCCACCTTAGTGCTTCTTAACATCTCTAAGCTTCTACTGAGAGCATGACAAACTATGTGTTACTACAATTTCCTTGCTTGACAAGAACTCGAGAGTGCTGCTCTCTTCTGCACCAGCCACACAGCCTGCTCCAAGGTTCCCAGAGTTTCAGCTTCCCCTCGTGGGCAGAGAAACCTCTGAACTTTAAGAGGCTTACTTTCAGCCTAAGGAACAACAGCGTCTAGGACGGAGCCACCGACAACAAGCAGGTTTAGAGAGACAGCTGGGGATAGGCACGTTTTGTCCTCAGAGTCTTCATTTCACGGCGAGCTGGTCACCGCGCCGGACGCGCAGCCCTGAAAGTGGCGCAGGATTTACGGCGTATTATGTTAAGCAAAATGTCACCTCCTCGCTCTCCGCCAGACCCGGCTCCACTCTAAAAGCCGCCGACAACCGCAGGCTGGCGCCCCGCCGAGCGAGGCCGAGGCCAGCCGGGCCGAGCCGGGCGGCCACCCTGCCCCCTCCCCGCCGCCCGCTTTTGGCGCGCAGAGGCGGGGGTGGTGCCGCGGCGGCCGGGGCTGGCAGGGCGGCGGGCCCCGGCCCTCTGCCTGCCCGTGAGTCACGGCTGGCCGACGGTCAGTGGCGGGCGGGCCACGCCGGGGCGGGGGTCAGGAAGGAGGCGTGCGGGGCAGCAGCCGCCGGGTCGTACATGGAGGAGAGCGGCTGGGGGAGGCCCGCACACACATCACGGCTGCCGGGGGCACACGGCTATAGGTGCAGCGTCGCCGAGGGAGCTGTGTGGGTGCCACGGGGACACACGCCCCGGGAACTGCGTGCGTGTAACGAGCCCGGGCAGGGACCTGGGAGGGACTTCGCAAGCGCTTCCCGCCGTCTCATTCCCTCCCCGGCGCTCACTGAACGTAAAACTTTTCTCTTCCCCCCCGCCTTGGCACAGCGGCCCCGAGCTGTTTCTGTTCCTTCGGGCAGCAGCCGCGCACACCCCCACCCACCCCCGCCAGAGGTGGGGGGGGGGGGGGAAGTGTCACCCCCCACACACGTGGAAGGGACGACCGGACTGCAGCACCAGCCGTTCAAAACAACAACAATAAAATTAAATTAACAGTCGCCAGATGGCAGCTGGTACAACTTTGGAGCCGGTCTCCAAAGCGAGGGGGGCTCGGCGTGAGGGAGCAGGCCACGAGGTGCGACAAGGCGGAGGGGGCTGCCCCGGGGCCCGGGACGGGGCGCGGAGGGGGGCGCGGGCGCTCACCTGTTTCTGACCAGGAGGTCTCCGTCTCCCGGGAGCGGCACGGGCGAGTCCTGCCGCAGGGTAACCGCTTCTCGGAAGTTTGGGCTGAGCTTTGTCACCACCAGCTTCTTCATGGAGCTGGGGATGGACGAGCCCTGGAAATCCAGAAAGTGACGGGAGTAGGACATGTCCAGGATGGGCCGCGGCCAGCTGCCACCGAAGTAGGACCCGGCGGGTCCCGGCGCTGCGCAGGGCGGCTGCTGCCACCGTCGCCACCACCAGCACCGCGGTGCCCGGGAGCTCAGCAAAGCGGCGCTTTTCGCGCTAAAACTCATGCCCTGCCTCGGCTTCTCCTCTCCCCCCGCTTGCTCGGGAGAGCTCTAGCTGGGGATTCTCCAGGCAGCTCGCAGGACCCACCGCCACCGAGCGGGCAGGAAAACCCTCTCCGCACGCAGCTATTTGCGTATGTAAATAAAGCCCTGTGCGGCAAGCTCCAGCCTGCCTGCGTCCTCCCCACCCAGCCAAGCTCCCCTCCACCACGCGGAAACGCCGCCAGAGGAGCAGCGGCGAGGTGGTCCCCGGCAGCCGGTCGTCTTCCGCCGCCGCTAGCGTTACGGAGGAGCAGCGCTGGCCCGCTCCGCCGGCCGGCCGTCCCGCCAGCCCGCTGCCAGCGGCTGCGCCCGGCCCGCCTCGCCACACACACCCGGGCACTGCCTGCCCCCGCCCGAGGACGGCAACTGGGGTCGTGCTCTCTGTCAGTGAGGCAGGTGTACGGAAGGCTGGATTTTCTCCTAAAGGCTGCTTTTAATTTGCACGCTGCCTCTCGCTAAGGGGGTTAAAAAACGGGAGAGGAGAGAGAAACCCCTCGGATTCTTAACACCCTGCCCCCCCCCCGCCCCGTTCTTTAGTTTACAAAAACAGGTTATCTTTCTACCAAAAATTAAAAAAAAAAAATAAAAATAAGTAGGAGGAAAGCACGATAAATTATCAGATCGATAAGGTCAGAGAAACGCAGAGAAGTTGCAGCTAATCTCCTAATGTTGTTATTAGCCGCCGCCGAGGAGCCGCTGCCTGCGGGCGGAGGCCCCGCCCCTTCCGTGCGAAACGTTCACTTCCTCTCAAGGTGGTACGAATCAACCCCGAGCCGTTTAGCGGC
>VWYH01008572.1:142500-172500 GCA_013399365.1 Pampusana beccarii | reverse complement strand
TCAGCTGATCCTTATCCATGTAGAGAAGATATTTGAACTGGAGATGGCAGATTTTTGTGATGGAAAATTCACCTCTCAAATAACCACCACCAATATTTTGGATTTTGTGTGCCATTTTCTATAATGTGTGGAATGTTTGCATTCTGATTGCACCTTTCCTTTATATATGCATTTTCATGTTGTCGACTGACTATATTCATTTTGTGTTGTAAATTAGAACCAGTCAGTAATGGAAACAAGGCTTCTAATTATCACTCTTCAGATTCGCATGTGGCAAATTAGTCCAGTTTTGAGTTTAGTCATCAGTTTAGAGATCCATCAGTACAGAACCTTCTTGGAAATCCTTATCTTTGTGGGAATACAGTACCTAAGCTGAATTTCTAGCTTAGTGTACTTGTTAACCAACATCTTACACTGAGCTCCATTTAACCGATTATAGATTCAATATTTTCACAAATGCAAGATTAAGAAAAAAATAATAATGATCAGACCGTAACTTAGATCCCCCCTGCTTTGTATTTCTTGGAGCAGGCCTGTTAACCCAAACTGCACATTTAACCTTTAATTTATTTGTAGTTTTATTTCTCCCAGTGTTTCATTTCTCGGTTTGCTCTTGTTTGTTCACCGCACTGCTGCAGCACTAAGCAGTTTATTTTAGTTGATGGGCATTTTTTTTTCTTCCATGGCTATTGTATCTCTGTGAAATTTAAAGCTAATATGAAAAAAGAAGCTTCCTTTCCATTCTGAAAAACCTAGAATTGACTTAATTATTTTAGATTTCAAGCATTTCTATTTCTCGGTGAATTAGGGTGGAATACAGGATTTTTTTATTATTGCAATTGCAGTGCATGCTGCAGGAAAATAGCCAAGTAGAATCCCTCTAAGCTAATAGTCACAGTGCTGCTTATCATTGTCTCCGTTTTCCTCTGTGCAGCGGGGCCAGTTTTAACCACCTCAAGAATTAGGAACTGTGTGAATGTCTGGAGTTCTGGCAGTAATATTTTTTGCTCTTCTACATAAGGCACAGTTTAAATTCATTTTCTTTTAAAGCAAATTTTTGTGATTTAAAAATACTGGTTTCACATGCAGCTTTTTTTTTTTTTCTGTTCTTCCTCCCCACCCCGCCTTGTAGCATTGTTCTTTGAATGTACAAAGTGAAAGGTAAATGTAGTGAGTGAAAAGAATGGATGCTCTCCAGGCTGGGCCTGATCTAAAGACCAAAAGAAGTATATGAAAGAGTATGCCATTGACTTTCATGGCACAGGGCTTGGGCCATGATGTCTCATAAAATGTAGTCATGTAGCAGGATTTTTTTATTATTATTTTAAAATTGAAAAAGAAATGATTTATTAGTTGCAAGTAACCTCTGTGTGCTGATAATTCAATGCAAAAGTGTGAACATGAATTTCCAACATCCAGTTTTCAACTGCTAGTGGGTCGTTTTTGTTTTTTAAGTAAGAATGTCCTTAAATGATTTATGGCTAGATAATCTGAAGATAGTACAACAGAGTGAATAAAAGCAGAAGCTCTTTGCAAAATGGTTAATAGGCCTTATTGGCAAATCATCACTATTGCAAGTGTCGTAGTTACAGATCAGCTTTAAAGTATATGAATTTAAAACCTAACTATTGTGACTAATATTTATTTCAAAGTACAGAATGTGTCACAGCAGTAGGGCATCCTGTTATTAATGCAGTAAACTCTTGCTGTAATACTTTTTGGTATGAGGTTGCTGTGCTCAAGTTGTCAGCTATGTAGAAGTAACACTGAAACATGCCTTTTTTCAGCTCTGTCTTGCCTGTAATGTGTGAAATGACTGGTTCCCGAGAAGAGCCATATGGACAAGTTGTTCCGTATTGAACTACTACAGTATAGCTCTGAGCTGGCCTCCTATGCTATAAAGTCTCTGGTTAAAACATCAATTTTAAAGACTGTTTTCAATTCTGTTCTACTTTTTAAATCAGATAAGTCAAGGCATGGCTCTTCCAAATAATGCGTTTGGGTTGGAATTTCTTAATATGAAAAAGTTCAGAAATCCTTACCTGCTCTTTCATCACTGCAGTATTGATGCTTTGCGAAGACCACATCTGGGTCTTGCTCTATTTTAAATATGCTTTGAGCTGCATGCAATTGCATACTACATTACATGATTCGACCATACTTTTTTTTCTCTCATGGTGCCAGCTTATACTCCAGATCTTAATTTCACTGAAGGAATTTGCATAGATCCCAGTGACTTCAAATATAAGAGAAAAGCTGCAGAGGAGTCATGTTAATGCAGGCAGATTTGTGCAGAAGCTGATACATGGCCAACATGTTTTCTTCACGTTTCCTTTATTTTCTGCCCTCAAAGAGGCACCTGCTGCTGCAAAAGTACGCTGCGGTAGCTTCCAAATCAGAAACATTCACTCTCTGCGCTTAGAAAAGATTTTTTTTTTGGTACGCTGTAGGTTACAACTTAAAAGCTTTTCTGAAATAAAAAATAAACGCAAGAATGATATTTCAGGGTAATCTTTTTTTTGCCTTAACAGCTGGTAGGTGAAAGGAAAAATGCCTGTGCATTTTCAAAACAAAATGAAAAAACAACCTTTCCTGTTAAGTTTTGTATTTTAAATGGCCTTTATTCAGGGAGAGGGAATTCCCTAGCCTCAGTTTATCTTTACCAGAATATCAGTAGCTTGTATAAGCTTGTGTTTTGTCCTTTTTGTTTTGGTAGTGTTTTCCAGTTGAAAAGAAGAGTGAACTCCCAGTCCTCTGCCTTTTCCAAACCTCTAGTTTGTAGTTGTACTTATCATCAATATTGCAGGCCCTGACACTCTGCAGCACTGTCACTGTATATACTGTGAAGGCAGTAAAAATGAGCACTAATCAATCTTTCAGGGAGAAGCAATGAGCATTAGAAGGCCACTATCCTGTGACTAAACACACCCCTTTTATGGAGTGTTGGTGCTAATAAAGGACAGCTTATTACTGAGGCAGAGACCAAAGCTTGGGTGAGGTCAACCATGACTGGCAGTCATCAGTCATTCTTAATGATACTTTTTCCCGTGCTTTCTAAGGGATTCTGAGCAGAGTGCAAATCATTCGGGGTCATCCATAGTTCATGTACCCACAGATGGCAAAGGTTTTGAAAGACTTTAGTTTAAACTTGGTTTGGTTTTTATTTTTTCAAATGTTACTCAAGTAGGCAAAAAAACTCAAACAAAACAGAATTTTCTTCATTTGGAATGTTGTATTTTCTTTCACTGTAATAGATGTTTTACACACTAGAGTGCTTGTGCATTATAAAGAACTACATAAATTTATTTTTATGACTTCTGTCTTCTTTAATTATTACCTTTGATGTCTATTGGTGACTAAAGAGAGCTTAACAGGATTTCTCTCCCTTCTTAAATTTCGCAAAGTGAAACTCAGCCAGTCCCTGACAGATGTCTGTTCCTCACCTTCAGGATTATTTTATAAATCCCTTTCTGATGAGCGGAAGTGTCAAATCAAGGACAGGTCATAAAGTAAAAGTATAAACCTTTTAAAAGGAGACCTTGGTAATATATAAACATTTTGCACACCATCTGAAATTTTATGGACTTAAAAAAATGATATTTTAGCAATAGGAAGGCAAAACTTTAAAACACCAGGCGTTGTGCACGTGTTTTTAAATACACACTGTTCCCTTGCTCCTTATCTTTCTTTCCATAGTCAAATTTTACATATATTGAGAAAGTAGCTGTAGTATCTGTAGGGGCTGTCACTGAAGTTTGGGTTTCAAAGGGTCTCCTTATTTCATTTACTTGGAAATTTGTGCTTTTTTTTCAGTCGTCGTTTTTAAATTCCTCAATTAAGCACTCTCTGCACCACCTTGAAGTTAGTGAGTGGGTATATTGCTGCTGTGATCTAGACAACTGCTGTCATTTTGAGCTGGTTGAGATTACCTCAGTTTTTAGAAGCAAACTAACAGTTACGCTGAAGTAAAATCTCAGATTAACTGGATCAGTTTTTGAGTCTGCTGACAAGTCCACACCACCACATAAAGAAGTATTTTACTTTACAATAATACATTGTAATGTAAAATCCTGATGGCACTTTGGAGGACAAGGGAATGTACGTGGTTAAACGTGCCTACATACACGCACAGGAATGTATACAGACTTTAAAAATTGGCTATAACCGGTGGTGTAATTTTTAGAGTTACAGATTATTTCTTTTTTATTTTCATCTTTGTACTGTTAAAAAAGCCAAGCATGTACAGCATGTGTAAACTGAAGAACGCAGTTTCACTTGATTAACATTAAAAGCTCATTTGTTCCCTAGTATGTGTGTACAGCACCAAGCACAGTAGGACCCTGTCCCATGTAGAAGCATTTAGAAGTTTCCAGATTTTGTAGTATCAAGTGGTAATGTGCTGAGAGGAAGGGGAAAAAGGTAAATAATTTTTTAAGAGGTCAGAGGTTGTTTCTGCAGTGTTTTTGTGGCTGGGAAAATGGTCTGATAAAGTCTGTGATGGCTGATGATGTGAACGCTTACTTTCCTCTTTGGGATCTGCGTCTTTTTTGTGTCCTGGTTAAACACTTGAGTCAGCTGTGTGGTACTGCGGTTAGACATCGTATCTGAGGCTTCGGGAGTTAAAAAAGTTATTGATGAACTAGTGTGACTGGTACATCACTAGAAATAATCTGAAGTATATGGAAAATACTGATGGAGAAACAAAGATGTATTCTAGCTGGTAACAGTACTTGTTAAGGCCTGATTCAGGAAGGGGCTGTAGGGCTTTTGTGAGCCCCCATTCCACGGATGCTTTCTGTTAGTTTCTAGTGAATACACAACAAATGCTAGAAAGCGGCATACCTGGCCTGAAGACCCTGAACCACCATCTGGCTTTGTGCAGTCACAGGGATGCGCCCACGTAAAGCCCACTGCTAGATCAGGACCTGAGACTACGGTTCATTCAAGAAATACTTCTGTTCTCTATGTATCAGATGTAACTTTTTATTTTCAGTTATACGGAGTTCTGGATGGTGAGGAGGAGGCGTGAGAGTATTCACATGGTGAAAGATGGTGAAGACTATGAAACTTCACATGGTGAAGATGGTGAAACTCACATCCTGTGTGAATTTCACCCGCTGGGTTTGAGGGCCTCCAGGAAGCTTAAGCTAGCGTTTTAGGTCAGCTGAACCTGTTGGAGTGGTATTTTAGCGCTACCTGGTGCCAGTTCTCTCTCTGGTCAGAGGGTGAAAGACACCTTTGGGTTCAGTGTCCATCATGTTGTTCTGCAGATACAGGATAAACAAAAAGCAGAGCTATTTGGTGATTGCATCTCATCAAGGTGATGTGCAAGTTCAGCCTTTCACGTAGGCGCAGTGCTGGTTTTAGATACTGCATCCCTTCTTTCCCCGCCCCTTTCCCTCAGTGTTTTTTAGATGTTTAGTTTTTTTCTTTGTATCTGAAATCCTTTATTTTGTCTTTACAGTCTGGTTGAATAGGAATCATTTAGTTTATGCAGCTTTGTGCTTTTTCGCTACAGCTTGTATCTGCATGAATGTGTTGCAGCCTGATGCGAGTTCATTCGATTAAATAAAATGCTTAAATTGTAATCCGTGCAAAACGATCATATTTGAAACACTTGATGTCTCGGTGAGAATCCATTTAATAGTGATCAGATTTAAATGATTTAACACAGTGGTGGTGGTGGGAGGTGGGGGAGGGAAATACAGTTTTGAGACATTCCTGTGTATAAAAAAAAGATTAAACCAAATTCAGATATGTCTCTCTCCCCCCTTCTCCCTCTTTCTCTTTTTAAGCAGTCAAAAGATATACTGTATCCCCAGTGAAAGGGCGCTTTCAATCCAGTTATCCACTTTACCCAGTCTCAGTTTCCAGAACCTTCCACACCCCCCCTGGTTAAACCACTAAGCCTTTGATTCCTTCCTGATTACACTATGCAAGACATCTATCAAACACTGTCTTATCTGTTTGTAAGGCAGCTCAGGCCTCAGATTTAAGTCATGGGTTTTGGCTACAAGTTGGAGTGTGATTAATAATTGACTAATGTGGCTTTTATTTATCACAGGCTAGCACATTTCACCATTACCGAGTTAATTTATGTTAAGTGTAAGATGTCGTTCAATCTGTTTTTCAACTTTTTTTTTTTTTTTTTTTTTTTAAATCCTAAGTCTATCTTTCACTTTTTGAGAAACAAAATCCTTACACAGGGCACAGTCTTACTTGGTGCCAAAAAGTTGATTTCCTTTTCAGCGGAGCCATACATCACCGGCCCTCCCAGCTGCAGTGTCAGCCCCTGACAGAATGACATGTGTCATTTATCAAAGGGGCCAGGCCGGGCCTTGGGAAACGCACACGACAAAGCCTGAGAGAGTTCATTTCGCAGTCCCCTCCTACCCTCTGCGAGCCTCTTGCCAGGAAAGCCTGTGATGTTTCTGTCTTCGCAGCATTACTGTAAGTCCTTCAACCTTCACAGAATTAACCCTCACTGCCTCTGCTGCTGCCGCCAGCCCTCCCCAGTGCCGCTGGGCCTCCCCCGGGGAGCCGCGATGCCCAGGTGCCATGCCGGCCAGCCGGTGTGTGTGGAAATAACGTGCACTGGGTTGCTCTCTTACTCGTTCCCCACTCCTCCTGTAAAGGATGACTTTTTTTTTTTTTTTAATCCCATATATTGTATGCTATAAGAATTAAAGTCCTACGTTTTTCTACAGCAAGACAAGGTCAAAGACGTAAAGAATAAGGTAATAAAGCATTTCAGTTGTGAAAAAAGGGTAGCCACTGTCCTGTGCACAGGTAGAGATTTGTGCTTCGTGTAAGGCAGTGAGTGAGATGGAGAGGGACTCTTTTTCCACTTTCCTGTTTAAATTCTCCTTTGGGTTATTCTGAAGCCATGTGCTGAAATAAATACAGCAGGTAGTTTCTCTGTATGCCACCTGCAGAGCACCTGTGTAGAGAAGCTGACCTGGCAGGACTTGCCACACCTCCCGTGAAACTCTTCTATCAGCAGGAGGGGGCAAGATGAGGAGAAAGAAAAGTTGATGGCATTTAACAGGGAAAAAAAAATCCTCAAACCTGAGATGTCACTTGCACTGAATAGTTTAATTTCTGTAATGTAGTTGGCTCGGTCTCTCAGCCCAGGAGATGACAAAGGAGTTAAAGCAGCAAATAATCTTCTGTCAAATGAAGAAGAGCATATATTTGAAATATAACAATGTTTTTGCTGAAACAAAACTTTTTGTTTGCATGTGTGTGCGCGAGTGTGTTTTAAGTGGCTGAATTTTACATCTTGATCATGTACAAAGAATGTGAGAAAGTTATTGTCTCCTCCCCTTCCCCCACCGAATCAGTCTTTGTACTTTGCATAGTTCGTACCACACTGAAGTTATTTACAGCATCAGATATCATTTAAAGAGATATCTAAGGAGGCTGTAGCCTCAGATAGGAACTTTCCAGAAAGGAGTCCTATAAATTAGCCGTTGCTCAGGAGTGGCTGTTTTCTAGTCAGGGCTGGTCCTTTCATTTGTCTACATAAGGCTAATTTATTTTTGCAGCCAGATGTGGGCTGACAGCCATCACTCAGAGCTTCCTTCCCCCACTGTTAGGAGGTCGGCAAAACAGTCACGTTTCCCATTTTACAGAATCCCCATCAACATTATTGAAGATGGATGTATCTTTAAAGCAAAGATTGATTGTGGATATCGGAGTTATGGTGTCATTTATCATAGTGAATATTATTTAGACTTGGATTGTACAAGGCTGTAACTTGAGACACAGCCAGGGGAGGGACAATCTGGAAACGAGGATCCATGAACTTTAATGGATGGATGCTTTTTCAAAGCTCCACTCACTATAGCATGATTTAGTTTTCCTACAGAAAGGCAACAAGCATTTCAGTTTTAAAGGGCCAGCATGCCATCTTGTCCTCTTTAGCGGGTCCTTCACGGAGGGATCCGAGACTTAAAGCTAAGACAATAAATAGAGATTGTGTCTGAATGTTATATGTATGTAAGTGCTGTTATGCTAAATATACCTAGGTGCACTTGAGACTCTTGTTTATGTGAATTACACTAGTTAGGTTCTCAACTGGAGGAGTGCTGTGGCTGAATAATGCAAAATATTGATTACAGAATGCTGTGATCTGAAATTTCAGAAGCTCCAAATAAATTGCATTACAAGTAGGATTGTTACATGGCCATGTAAATCTCTGCTGGGAGAGACAAAGAGCATCTAGTAAATTGCACATGTACTTGGTGGAGCATCAACTTTCTTGGTTGTTGAGAAATGCAGCAAATCTCAACAGCCTTGTGCATACTGTGCTTACATTCACCTTTTATGAAAAATTAAAAAAAACAGGATCTTGCAGGTGAAAACATACCTCGTATTTTCAGACTATATGTTTTGGAAAACTGCTTACAACCTGCTGAAAATCTGAAGGCATGGTTCATCTGAATGTTATTTCTGATCTAGTGCCATAAGCATGCCAGCATGTTTCCTGAATTTATTAGAATGTTTCATGCTTTGGAAAATGACTTTTGATTTTTTAGGAATTTATTAACTTGAATTCAGAAAATGCTCAACTGACTTCAGTGTAGGGCGAAGTTCTTGAAACCCGTAGCATAAGTCTGGATACAGTGCGAGCAGGTGTCAAGCATGTTTCCCCCACATGTTCTGACAGCTCAGTCCCAACTTAAAACTTTCTTCTCTTGGCATAATTTTCCCAATTATTTTGTCCGGGTAACCACCTGCTCCCCAGGTGAAGTTGCTTATCTTCCATTTCCATCTGATTTCTGATTTTCTGATTTCCACTGATACTTTTCATTTTCCACTGATACAGTGTTTGGAGTTCTTTTTCATGCCTCTGAGCATAGCTTGGATCCCTCTTGACCTGCTCCCCTTCAGTGGCTTATGTATCACAGTCTAGGAATTACTGTATCATGCAAAAAATTTATTGGACAGCAGTTTATTCATGTGTGCTAACATGTATCTACTAAGAGGAAGGTACCACACTTGTCTCTGGTGAACTCCTCACATATTAGTATTTAAAGCAATGCTTCCACAAGGATATACTAAAACTTGCACTAAACTATCTCCTTTTTTTTTTTCTTTGAACAAAACCAGAAATCATTTTGCTGTCATACACCAAATTCAGTACGAGAGGTTTCATATGAATAGTCAAGCTCAAGAGTTTAAAAAAAATCCAAACAATGGAAACAATTATGAACATCTGTTTTTGAATGCATATGTATTCTGTACATAACAAACAGAGAAATCCTATTATCTAGAACAATGAAAGGGAATTTCCCTTTCTGTCTGAACACTCTCTATGAGGAATATGGCCTTCCATTTAGAATCATGGTTTGGGGGTTTTGGATTATTTTTTTCTTCTATTAATGAGAGGAAAATGAGGATATATTTCCTTTTTTTTTTTTCTCTCCTTTTTTTTTTCTCCTCTTTCTCATGGTCTAGATTTCAGTTTCAGGGACACTAGTATAAATCTATTTTTACACCTGTGCAGCTGAGATCAGAATGCCTCTAGGAAGGCCTGCTATATTTACTTATACATAAAAACTATTTTTCTCTTGCTTGAGAAACATACAAAATGTCTTCAAAGAGGAAGCAGTTTATCAAATTCATATTAATCACAGCATCAATAATGTTGACCGGGGTCAAGTCATTACACTAAATATATTGTAACCATTATTAATGCATGTAGCCCAGTGCCATAGCTATGATATAAGACTGCTGTTTCCTGATTAAAAGCTGTTTGGTGATGCAGAGATTCAATACAGATTCTCCCTGCCTTGTGGTGACTGACAGTAGCTTCTGGTATTCTGCTTTCTTCTGACAGTGGAGTATATTAATATGAACACACCTTACAGAGGGGGCTACAGGAAGTGCAGAATGCAGAAAACCGAAGTGTCTAATTTCAGCAGCCACAACTGTGCATCCATAAGGCAGCCAAATTTATCATGGCACATTATGGAGTGCAGCAAATGTCATGAAAACCATTGTTTTTTAATTTTTTTCCCTGAGAGTCTGAATGAGGTGATTTATGGTAGTTATCCATCTTAAGGGTCATCCATCAACTTTTAGTTGCTAGGCAATCAAACCAACAGCTGTTTGCTTTGAATCAAGCTGGAAAGTTGTCAGTCATCACATGCAGGTATGACCTTAGTGGTTAAAAACATTATCATGCATGCAAAATTAAAGAGACAAAGTCCTCGTTCTCCCTCTCCCGTAACTTGGTTCATTACTTTCCATGAGTGACACAGGTAGCATCAGCCCCAAAGCTTCTGTTTAAGGCAATGCTTGGAAAGATCCCAGTGCTAGAGATGCTCTTCATTGCATCACAGAAATGGTCGTGTGCTCACATGGAAGTTTTTTGTATGGAAACAGGTTTTAGCAGGGCAGTTTCTCACATGTGACATCAAGTTAAATAACACAGATCTTTTTGAACTCAGTCACATTGGCATATTTTGAGTCAAGAGTAGATCTTGAGCAGCAAAACTGTTGTAAAAGGCTATAGTTCAGTTGATTAGGTGCATGTCTCACTAAATGCTCATTTACTGAAATGGTGGAAGATGTAGTGTAAACAAGACTAGGACGCTGTTACTGTTTTACCATCTCCCCTTACAGTGAGACTAGAGGACACAGTGGTGAAACCTCCTGAATTATGCGTACACCGTACCAACCATGTTTGTTACTATAAACAGAGCAATTTGTGATTTGGAGGCACTATGTTTGACAGTGTAAGAACAACCTAGATGTAATATGAGGACATGAATCTGTTTCTATTCCTTGCTTCTGGTCTTCTGTTGAAATTGCTTGCAAGGAGTTGTCCTTCCGATTGTTATTTGGGTCTATTGACCAACATTCCCTGTTAAGGAACTTCGAAGTTACTGACACATAAGCTGGATTCTGCAGAGGATTCTAGAAGACACTGAAGAAGGCTGGAGGTAAAATGTTGAAGAGACAACAATGCATGATTTGATAATAAATGTATAGTTGCTAACTTGCTGATAGTTCCTCATACTTTAAAATTGCATGCATTGCCAGTGCTGTAATCTTGAGCCACGGAGCTGCTGGTGGATTGACAGAGATGTAGCAAGTTGTCAGAAACGCTCTGTGCAAAAGTCCAAAGGGAAAGGGAAGTGAGCCATTTTTTGGAAAAAGCTGCCTTTGAGCCATTTTTACCAGAGGTAGCCAGATGACTGCCTTTACCTATCGATGAACTGTTTTGAAGAACTCGACCATGAGCTGCAGCTGTTGAGGTGGAAGTGTCCTGCAGATAAAATGTTTGTTACCATGGGTTTTTCTGAGACCTGAGGCCTTTCTTCAGAAGGAAAAAAACCAGATGTGTTGCAGACACAGACACAGTTGCAAACCCGAGGCCAGTCCTGGTGAAGATGACACATGGTGGTTGTCAATAAATCTTACTTTGCCCAGACGGTATTTCTTATTCTGCTAACCTGTGTGAAACAGTAATTGTCTTGTCTTCTCACGGATTCTGCTATGTGCTAACTAATCATGGTAAGAAAAGACTCTGTCCTCATTTTGATAAATCTTTTATCATATTTCAAATTTTATTTACATAATTACCCAATTGTCTTTGTCCCCTTAACATCTTTGACTTTCATTTTTGTATGAATTTGGCTGTGCACCTATTTAGATGTCACTTAAGCTAATAGTGAACAATCCTGTGCCCTTGAAACCACTGTGTCATCTGTGTGGGCTTTTGGTGGGCCCTCGTTCACATAACAACTGAGCACCTTCCAAGTGTTAATGTAAAATGTATGTGCAAAATACTCCTTGTAGTGAATGCACTGATGGGTGATAACCATTTTCATAACATCCTCGCCATCGTATTTTCACTTATCATGTAGCTCACACCAGGTGGCTTGTTAGCAGTTGTTAATGAGTTTGTTGTAGTGTGGGAGGTTCCCAGGTTGAGAGCTACACTTGCAGTGTTGCTCCCTCGCTTGGGCTCTTTCCAAGACTCGTGTGTGTATTCCTAATGTTATTTTAAAACTTCTAACGCTTAATGTTATTCTCCACAGAAATATAGATGCAGAAAACGTGTGAACCAAAGCTTATCATGATGTATCTATTTCTGTTTGTCCTCTTAAAAAGAAAACACACACCCTAATACTCTTTCCTCCCATCATAGTATTACTTTCTGTATGTCTTCTCAGTAAAATAGATTAGTAACAATGTAAGTCCTAAATGGATCTCCTGACATCTTTGACTCCCTTCCATTTACAGCAAACAAAGCCTGCTTTTCTACTCTATTTTTTTAAGATAGTAACTACTATAGCTGTAGAGAGAGAAAGTTGATGTAGGTTTTACAGGAAATTTAAGGAGAAAATGATCACTTTGGGACAGATAGTAGTACCCTGTCAAGTATTATCCCATCTGCAGTAGAGTAATGAAACTCATAGTGGGAAAAGGTGGCAGAATCAGGCTGTTTGATCAGGTTTAATCTATGAAGTGCCTAACCTAGTTTTTTAACCTTAAGTATAGCTTGGTATGTAATCCACCTGTCCACATCACCAGAGGGACAAAGTGAAGAATTTAGACTGCTGTTGAACAGAAGGAATTTCCATAGTGGATCAACCTAATGTTACAGTGATGACACGTGGTAATTTGATAGTTACCACATAATAATAGGAACAATGCTGTACAGACAGTACTGGGTAACTCCATTGGATGCAATGGTAATTACATCGCAACTCACTGACGGTTAACACTCTGTCGTCTGATTATTCTGCACTTAACTTGTGTCAGTGATGTAATTAACACAGGTGTTTCTGCAGTTGAGGTATATCCAATAGACTGTGTACTTCTTTTTTTGACTCCTTGGCCTCTGTACTTACAGGGTGGTTGTATTCTGTGTAACTTGAAAGAGTTACAAAGACATTCCTCTTGTTCTTCTGAAGTTTGGTGTTCTCCAGAGCGAATGGATTTCCTTCACTGATGCATTCCTAGGAAGGAAAAAAACAAAAAGGAAAAAAAAGAAAATAAATTAAACAAATTAGCCTTATTCTCATGCATCTCTGGCAGTCCTGCTGGTGTCTGCTACATTTAGTTGTACTGGAATGGAATCTTAGAATGAAGTTAATGCTCAAATTATAAGATTGTGATTGCGTAATGTAGTGGGAATGGCTTTGTACTTAAGACAACTGGAGTGTCAGATACACTTGGATGGTTTTGCCTGGTTTACTTGAATTAAACGTAGCAGATCACACAAACATCTAAATCCTGGATTTTCTTGTTAACTAGATTTCTAAAAAGTCCCCAGCTTTGTGTATAAGTTACATTTATATATTTGTAAAATTGCTTTTGTTATTTTTGGTTTGAGAAACAAGCATTTTGTTGTCTAGAGGCTCTGAGTCATGATCAGAGCCTGTTCAGTTAGGCAGTGTGTAGAAGCACTGAGCACAGACTCTACCCCCAAAATATACAGTCATGATGAAGAAGGCTAATACGGAGTAAAAGGTAAGGAGAGACACTATAACGGTCAAGTCTTGCAGCAGACTTTGTAGGGCTGGGAGTATAGTGCACAACCCATGACACTTTATTCAGTGCTCTGTCCCTCACTAGGTCACCCCTTTCCCTCTAGACTAGGCAGTTTCCCACTAACTTACGTTTCCACTGATAGCCCCTGATAAGCTGCTTTTATCTCATCCTTTCTTGTAAAGATTGTCACTTGTATGTATTCTGTATGTAGCATATGATTTACATTGTATTTTTTTAAGTGACATCATACTTAATGAATAGTTATTCATTCAAACTTTTATTTGCTTCATTTGAGTTCAGGTAGATGGAGTAAAAACTTAGGTGGATGATCAAATAAACACATCATCTAACCCATTATCTACCTGGGACAGAGATAAATTTTTATCATTAATCTTTTTTCCTTCTTTATGTAATCAGAAGAATCTGCTTTTAGGAGGTTCCCATTTTGTAGCAGATCCTAGTGAAATATGGTTCCCTTTCTTAGATGAGTGGCCCAGTTCTTCAGATTAACTGTTTGGTTTACATGTGGAAAGTCCTCCTTCATGTGCTGTACTTCCAAGTCAACTTTTGCTTAGATCAGATACATCTTCCAAGGTTTGTCCCTTTGCACTGTATTTTCTGTATGGAAAGGGCACACAGAAATATTAATATGCAGAAACAGGACTGATAATGCAGAAACCAGGAGCATCCATGCAATGCTTTGCACTTTAAAAAAGAATCTAAGTCTTCTTCTGACTGCTCCTACAGTGGGTTTCTAGACTGGAGAATACTTCTTTTAGCAGTTTTAGGGAAAATTCAGCAAATTGTATAGTCTTTGTAATCCTCTTCCTCAGCATAGTGCCATCCTGCCCATTTCTATCTTTCTGCACCTTTGATTGTTGCGTTTGTATTTTATATGCATCTCACCAAAGCCTTTTGAGTTTATGGTGCTGGCAGTGCTGCAGTACATTTGCTGAGACCAAAGATGTTGGAAACGTAACAGTGAAAACTTGTTAGTACCACCACTGTTTTGCTGTTGCCCTTCTGGTGAAGGCTACCACTGCCACAGCAGTGGGGGTTACCTCTCCTGTCATCAAACAGAACACCTCTCCATTTCTCTGCTGCTTCTATGCAAAGTCTCAGCATCATAGCATGGATACGCTTTCACTGTCAGTCTACACCAGGTTCAGCTAGACTTGTTCTTAGAAAGGAGCAGGGCATTAGCTACCCCCCTTTTTACAAACTAAATGCAGTTCCTTGGAAGTGCTTTGTGCCTGAGCACCACTGTGGCTGCTGTACAAGTGTACAGCGAAATGTTCTGAAGTGATGCATTTCCGTTAGAATCCTGCTGTTCTGTAGTTAGAGACGTAGTCTTTGCCCGGCATGCTAGCATTGAAGTAGTTCAGATGTCTCTTGGTACACAAGAAGAAATTAAAGCACCAGCAGTTCATCCTGTCAGCCTTCATCTTTGCCTAGCATGCTAAGCCACTGAAGAGAAATCTTTTCCTAAATTTCCCTGCTTCCCAAAGATAATTGTCTCAAAGATTTTTTTTTTCTTCTGAAAACAAGATGACTTGGACTTTCTCTAAACCAATCTTTCTCTCTATGCTCTTGATTCAGGAGCACCAGAGATCTGCTGCTTTGCTGCTCTTCCTGCCACTTCTTTTTTTCAGCAGGTGAGATGCCGAGATGTACAATCACTGTGTACAGTTTCAAGGATGCAGTAATAGGTGGCAAGCTACGGAAGGGAAAGGCAGATACAAGTGCAACTGTGTGGTGGGAAATGTGCTGGAGAGCATTCATAGTGTAATCCTGATGTAATCTAAGGCTAAGTGGCTAAAATCAGATTTCTTTAATTTTTTCCTGTGATATATTCTTGTCACAAGTTTCCTGTGTGAGAAGACAACCTCTAATATTCTATTCAGAGATAGCGGTTGCATTTTCCAGTGGTTATGTTCCTCGTGAGATAGCGGACAAAAGTTCTCCAAATGCGTGGGTGAAGCTTAGATGATTCCACATGTACAAAAATTGATTCTTTCTTTATAATGTATTTTGGTGAGACCTTTTTTCTTGTTAGGAAGTTGGTACCTTGGCCTCCCATTTTTCCTGTTTTCATTGACCCTTCCCAGGCATAATTACAGTTTCTTCATTAGAGTTGACCATGATGAAGAAGTAGATAAAAAAAGAAAAATCAGGCTCCCAGAACTTCTCCTTGTTGTCTTTTTTTTTTTTTTCCCAAATAATAAAAGTGGTTAAAAGAGGTGTGCTAGAGCTACCACCAGGACTGCAAAGCCACCATCAACCAGCAGATCAACCTGGAGCTCTACGGTCCTATGTGCACCTCAGCATGTCCTACTATTTTGACTGGGATGATGTGGCTCTGAAGAACTATTCTTTCTTCTTTTCCCATTTTCTGTCTGAGCTTCTGGGATATATTATCTAGTCTGAGAAAAGCTTGAGAGTGTGTGTGCATGTGTCTGTTTATGTATAACCAAACCTGTGAGTGAAATTGTGTAGGGTGGTAGTAAAACATCTGCTTAGTTCAGTGTATCATGAAGCACAAGGTCAAAAGATGAATAATTCTGCTTCTTGATAAAGGTGTATATACACCACATGTATCTTAGGGACATTTTATTGCATTTTGATTTTTTTTCTTTTTAAAGCTTTTGTGGGATGTAATGGTGAAAAAAAAAATAAATTCATTCTTATTTTCTTCTGAAAAGGCTCCGCTACACGAGCCAGGTTGATTTCAGGGCTCTTCCTCAAGTCTGCTGAAACTGCTGGTTGAGACTAAGGAAATGATAACATTTATGAACTTGATTCCTCTTAGTTATGCATATGCAATTTGGGGTACCTCATTTGCAGCTGGTGGATTCACAGCTGCATCAGTGTCAAACCAGTGGAAGCGCAAACAGAATCAGATTTACAGGATCTTTGAACTCCTCAGTGATTAATGAAATTCTTAATTCTGAAAATGTGACAGGAGGATAATCTCGACAATATTTCCCCCTGCTTTCTGTGGATGGAGGGATTTGAAACTAGCAGTGGAAGTCGGGAGTTCTGACCTGTTCTATTAGGGCAATTCACTTGTTAGGCCTGGAATCTCCTGAGTAAATCCCTTCTCATTTCCGGCATGGCCCTGTACCTCATGCTTCTGGAGCACGCTAGAAAGTTAAACTGTACTTCCAACACTCAGAGTCTGGCCAAGAATCAGAATATTCCCTTATTTTAAGCTAGTCCTAAAGGAACACTGCCACTTCCTGGTGCCTTATACATTGCTCTTGGAGGCTGGGAATTAGAAGACCTGGACTCTGTTCCTGTGCTTTACCTTTTGCACTTGTGAAGTTAACAGTAGTTGCCTCTCTATGTAAAAGATTTTGAGATTTACTTACAAAAGAGCATAATGTAGTTGCCAAGATGACGATCTTTTAACAGCATAGAGTGGCTAAGGAATTCAGGAAGCTGTTCTCAGTTTTGTTGTTTGCTGTTTTTTTCCCAGTAAACCTCAGTGTGGAAAGAGATACTGCCTATATTGTTCTTTACTCCAGCAGCTGCTATATACAGCAGTACAGATATAACATAGTTTTTAGGCAGATCTGCCAAGATCTCGTTAGGTACCAGCTCATCAACATGGTTGAGAGTTTAGGTTCCAGAATAAAAGTTAGACATATAGGTAACTACTGTGGTAGGTCTGGCCCTTTGTTAATGGTTGGTAATATGTGGGGTTTTTTTTAGAAACTGGTGGCTGTGTTTTTTATTATGTGCCTTATGACCAGTTGTGCAACTGGGATTTTCAGGGCATTTTGTGATTTGGAGTTTAGTGAGAGCAAATGAGTACAAGCTGCAATTAATAAGTTGTGAAGAGACTGATTGTTGCAGCTGAAATGGTGAACTGATGTAGTTACCCCAAAAAGATTGGGAAGCAGTGACCTAACTGTCACCCCATGGAGAATGAAGCTGGTCTTAAATTTGTGAAATATCCCTGTTTTACAACACTGACTATAAGAAAGAATTCTGTTAAAAGTTAATGGAGGAGTTCCAATGGAACCCTATTAGATTCCTCCTCCATTAAATGACTGATACAGACTTTTAATGGATGTTTTAACTAGGCATTGTTATCAAAAGGACTATTGCACAAATTAAAACCAGGTCCGTAATCAGTGAAGAGAAGCTGGATTTACTCCTCTGCCTTTGGCATGGGGGAGCCTGTGTGTGTTTGTATGTACAACTGAAGGGATAGAGAAAACAGTGAATGAGAAGAAGATGGTAGAAATATTAATTAGAAGAGAGAAATTGAACATTTACATTTTAAGAAACGTACTAAAGTTGGCCAGTAAAAATACTGTATAGGTAAAGGAGGTGAGATATACTTAGATTATTATCTACTGTGCAAATTTGGGACAAGGGGAAGACTCCCCTCTGAAGAGCTGCAGTAGTTCTCCATTTAATGATCTAGTTTTGGATAATATTTTTATGCCAGCATAAGGCCTGATCCTGCAAATAGTGAGTGTCCGGAACTTCCATTAAATTGAGTGAGAGCTGAGGGGTGGGCTCGCTTCTCATAGAGCCTGCATGTCATAAGCTCATCCAGTGTGATTCTCATCCTGAGCATGTGGCAGTACTTGTTCATTCTGAATATGAGGCCACATTTTTGCACAGCTGCAGAAAAAATAGTTTGTGGTAGAGTCAATATAAAAGATACTTGATTTGAAGCTGTCTTGCGTCTCCTGCTACGGTGGCAGAATTAAGTGTTTACAAGAAGAGTAGAAGATTTGACATTCTGTTTCAAACTAAGATGTTGGCTTGGTGTTACAATATTTTAAAGTGTGTTTGGTGGGTTTATTTTATTTTAAAGCATCAGGGAAAGAGTTTGCTGTTTCTAAAGTTAAAGCCTGTGAAATTCTGGTTTCTGACATTCTTTTGCTTTCCCATGCAGCCTTTCTGTAGTGCCCCTGCAATGACCTCCTCTCTAACCTGGATAGATTACTCATGAGGGGTCATTTGGTTTCCATCCTTGTGTAGCCATGGCCATCTCATTTAAAGGGACCTTGCCACACAGTTCTTTAAGTCCCCTCCATGGTACAGTGACAGTTATGTATTCTGTTAGTAGATGTCATCTTAGTTCTTGTCCTGATCCTTCCAGTGAGTGAAAACTGTGTTTAAAACAAAAACTTAGAACAACACAAAAGGAAAACACAGCAAGGTAAATCATTGCTGTTACTCCACGTTCCACATGCAAACAAACTGCAGATATGGGGCAGTTGCTGTGTGTTTGGTTGGATGTCTTTATGAGGGGGAGGTAGAAGAGTGAGGTTTTTTGCTGTTCAGCCAGAACCAGCTAAATTTGCATCACAGTGTTTTGCTTCAGAGCAGTCATAGAGATAGGTGCTTTCTGTGAATGAGTTTTGCTTTCTTTGCTGTTAGAAGGCCCTGAGTGTAAGGCTCCCGTTTTACCTGCTTGAGTACTTCCTATTGAGATGCTTTAGTGTATCTCGAAGTGTTCATTCTGTCCTGCTTCAATCTGGGACATTATCACGACAGACTGTGTGATCTTGCTCTCTGATATGTTCCAGTGTATTGCCAGCTCCTAGCAAATCTGCTGGTGCATTGCTGCTGACAAAAGGAAGGTTCGAACCTGGTGATGGCCCCCTTGAAGACCTTGGCACCTAGCCTGCTTGAATGTCACAGGCTTCTAGCAAGGACTGTCAGTTACATGCAAATGGTTTGAAACGCTTTTGATTTTGTGACGTGGGTTATTGACCACTAGAATAAGAACATCTGAGCCTTCTCCTCTCGGTTGTAGTAAAACCTTCAGACTTGGCATAAACTGCAGTTTTTTTGGAGAAGGGGAAGGCTAGATCTTTCTTCTCGCAGGCGCTGAAGTGGTTTAATTGAAAGAACAATTTGATTTGCTGCTGTAGCTGCTGCTACAGTAAAATAGCTTGGAATGCTAGCAAATTTTTACTTCTCTCACCCAAACCAAGGATTTAATACTGGCAGGTGAACTTCTGAAGGCTGCTATCAAGTATACAGAGACAATAACTGTCTTGGAGGTGGAACTTTGTCAATATTTTTTGCCTTGGGCCAAAAAACATTCACAATAATGGAGTGCTAAAGCCCTGCTCAGAAATGTTGCAGCTAGAGAAAGGGGAATTTATTCCAAGTTTTAGAGTGCAGTATTTTGGTAGGATGTGTGGTTTCTTAATCATCCTTATGTTGAAGCATCAACCATCAAGACATTTGGGGGACACCTAAAGGCACTTCTTGTTCAGTAGGAGCTGACCTTATACTTGAGGCCATGCAAAACTGGCTGTATTACTGGCCTTATTATTATATTATGCATGTTTGAGTCAAAATGTCTCATCTTCTGCCCTGTGACCCATTCAGAGGATTTTTTAATTATTATTTTTAAGTATCGATAGTGGGACAGGGGAGAGAAAATTCCAAATTACAATACTGAGAAATTAAATAGATGTTTGCAAAGCTGTTTTGCCTGTTTCTTTCTGAAATGATTTTGAGATGATAATCGTAAAATGATTCGGAGAATAGATAATAGAAGCCTCTTGGGATTGTTCGTATAACACGAGTATTTTATAATGCCATAAATAGCAAGCCAACTAAGCTCTTATAAACTTATTTTATTAATGCACATTGATTTATAATTACAATTATTAAGCCCAGGAATACAGACAAATGCTTGTTGTTTGGAAGCAGGTAAACAATTAAAGGAATAGCTCTTAGCTGCAATGGGCAAAAGCAGGCAAGAGGAAGGGAACTCTCTGCTCCCAAGTGTGCCAGCCTCAAGGTTAACATTCCCCCAGTTAACACTCCTAGCTTTTAGCAGTGTCTTTGATTCCAGCGTATGAATGCAGAAGTAAACAAAAAGGGACCACGTTATAATCAGCTGTTTTCAATAATCAGCAAAGAAATACCAGTAGATGGTATTTTCCGAATTAAAATAATAATAATAAATATAAATATATAAACTAAACATATATATAATCTAAAAAAAATACCTTTAAATACTGATCTTTCTTTTCCTTAGGTCTTTTGTATTTTTAGATTAATTGTAGGATGGGAAGATTGTGACCATGAGTGACAGTCAGCTTTCAGATACACAGGGGAGTTCACTCTGGAACTCCGTCGTATTTTCTTATGAATAAAATGGGCACTATGCTGTGAGAAACTTGGGAAATGTTAATCCTGCCAGATTCTGGTGTCTGGTTTATGGCTGTATGAAACATCTGGAGGTCTTTTGGCGGTAAATGTAGCTACATCCAAAGAGTCAAGAAGTGCATTTTATTAGATATCCAAGGTTTTCTACTTTAAAGGTAGCTGAGTGTGTGCCATGAATCTCGCTGCCTACGTATAGCTTTCATAATATACACAGTATTGTTTGTTATTCCTTAAGTCATGTAATATCCACTAATGCAATGCTGGATTTTTCTTCAGATAGAACAAAGTCATAAAAATTAGATTTTATTTTCCATTACAGCTGCAAATTAGTGTCATGTATATGTATAGTATTTTCTGTAAGCAGGTGTGGGATTAAAATAGTTTTTGCAGCTAACTTGCTTGTTTACCATCTCCCAGCTAAGTATTAATATTCTTATCATTACTGCTGAAAAATGAGTATCCTCTGTAGTTTCATGACCTCTTGTATTTTAGTATTCTAACATACTTACGGGGTTCCCTGTTCAAATAAATTCATGTTTGGATCAGAAAACACAAACCCTCCTGGATTTGCATTTTGCCATCCATGCACTTGATAATTTTTATGAAAAGACCAAATAGGAAAAGGCAAAGCCTCGAGGTCTCCCCTCACATTTTAGCGAAGATTTAACAGCAGGATGACATAGTGAATAAGGGCCAGCTTCTGTGATTTGCTCAGTACCTCCTATGATTTACCCTTGGTGCCAGTGAGGGCAGGCAGTATTTTGCAGAGGATATGCATCCCATGGTAGGAGCAGGTCCTAGGAGTTTTACAAAACACACTGCAAAGCAGCACCAGAAGTTGTAATCTAAACAAAACCACACTTTAAAAAAAAAAAAAAGGAACAAATATGTTTTAGCTTGTAGCTTTTTTGGAAAGTTGTTTGCTTGTGGTGAGTTTGTTTGTTTGTTTGACTGATTTTTTTAAATTGTAATAGCTGATGTACGTGCTACTTAACCATCTTGAGCAATACTGAGTAAGTCACTCAGCCCTCACCAAAGAGCTGGGGACCCAGCCGGGCTGCGCTGCCTGTACTCCAGAGCACACTCCTGTGGGTGAAAAGCGTTCCACTGCAGGCGCCCGGTGAGAACTGGCTGTGCCCCTGCAGCCGGTGGGAAAACACTGTCCGATAATGCCTGTTGTGCTCCTCTCCTTTACCTGTAACCTCACACGTTTCGTTTCCCTGCACAGTCAGTGCATGTATTCTGCACTGAGGAGTATGTAGATGTCGAGATTGTACTATTAAAATGAAAGAGTATTTGAGCTTTTCAAACACGAACTAGTGACCGATGGAAACACTTTTTCTGTTCATTTGCTTTAATGGTCTCCACAACCATTCAAACTAAAATAATTGTACAAAAATCTAACATTTCCTTTGGAACAAGAAGGTGATTTTCCTCTTTCTCCTCTCTCCCATCACACAGATGATCTTAAACATCTAGGGCTAGGCAACTCTGAAGAAAGCTGTTTCTCAAGTGTTTGTGTGGCACAGATTTTACATTACTGCATCTCTTATCCTCTAACCTTGTATCATTGTTTTGCCTGGTTAGGGGAACAGTTGATGGATTAAAAAGATGCATTTAGCGGGCCAAATTCTTTCATCTCTTATACCCATGCTATGTCAGGAGAGTCCATGAGTTAGTACCTGTGTTAGTGAATGCAGAATTGGATTTTGCCTTTATCTGTTTTACATTATGCATTTATTTTTGTCAAAACATATTGTGTTTACTCACAGGTGTTAGTTATTGTAGCAATAATTTTTCTTCTTCTTTGGTTTCGGTAGCTCTACGAACATTTACTTGCATACAGACAGCTTGCTCCTGTTGTTTCTCCCTGCTCTCTTCCAGATATTAAGTCACATGAGGAAACAAATGATAGCGTGTTTTTGTGGTACTGCTTTTTGGTTAGCTATCGACGTACTTTCCACAGGTGTTCTATATGATCAAAAACGTGCCTAAACTGAAATAAGAGAGGTCATACACCCACAGGGGATAATGATTTCTGGCAATAGTGCTAACAGTAATAATACTTAGCTGGGACACAGTAAATAGGCATGTAAGTTAGGACTACTTGATGTCTGTTCAGATGTCTGTTCAGGATTGGGGTTTGTCTCCTTATTCAGACATGGCTACGCTACAAAAATATTCAAGAATTCATGTTCTCCTTGGTATTTGATTATACTGTCCATAAACCTCTGAGAAACATCACCTGCTGTAAAGTCGATAAAAAACAAAGATGGGATTAAAGAAAACCTTGAGCTCCTTCAGCAATTTGTGCCTGGCTCCAACATTCTGTATGTTATTTCTCTACAGAAAGGCTCCTATATGCATCCAACCAAGAAAAGATACTTCCTTGCATAAGTGCATACATGTGCTGTGAGTTTCTCATGTTCAAGCAAAAAAGACTGTTGTTTGATTCAGAACCTTTCACCGGCCTAAGCGCTGACTACATAATCAATGGGGAAGTGAGACCTTCTTAGATTGAATTAATTCCCAGGTTTATCTTTGCTGTTATCGATGAATATTTTGTGATTAATATATAACAGTGTTTAAAATGAAATAAAACGCATGAAATGATAGTCGAGACATTTTTGGTAGGCATTATAGCGTTTTAATGTTAATCTGAAGCAATTAAAGGCCAGATCTGAAACAGATGAAAGCACTCAACGTCTCCAGTGTTAGGAGACAAGTTAGTTGAAAATGATTTCTGAAAAAAACACAAGCTATTGATTGTGTTGTTTGTGAGCATGGTTATTATGAACATCTTAAATGCTATGCCGTTTTCCTGTCCTTAAAGCAAATACACAAACAAAACCACAGACAATATGCAGGAACTTACTGCTGCTTTCACTTAACGATGGTCTTTCATTGCAGCCTTTTTGTGGTTAGAGTAACGGAGTTGGGGGTCATGGCACATGAAATAAAAGCTATGAAAGGGCTTGTCTTTTGAAAAAGAAAACAAAAAGTTGTAAATAGAAGACAGTACTGAAAATTAAAATGATAAACTGAAAAATATTTTGATTGAACTTTTTCTGAAAATGCAGCTGAATTGCTGCTATTATTTAGGCTGCAGCACTATGAACAGTGACTTTATTTGGGGGAAGAAATGCGAGGAATTTTATTCCTCCCTGTTCCCATTTGTTTCCTGGCATCTTCTGTTGATGTTTTTCTCTATTTTTTCCATTATTATTTGCTAAATATATTATGACATTTTATTTACGTTGTTCGAGAGCTTTGAGACCTCTGTGTGGCTTCACCATTCTAGCAATTTCACAAATAAATCACTGATCATTGTGCAGGAATATCACAGTTTACATGAAGAGAGCATTATTTTTATGGTAGAAGAAGCAGGTTTATATTGGGTAGTTGGATTACTACATCAGTAGGTATGCATACAGAAAACACCCGGTTGTATCTTTCTTTTTAATTAGCACTTAGTAGTTTTTATTAAAGCAGTGTGTTACAGAGAGATTTTGGAAGTACAGTGGTGGAATCTACATTCTTCGAGACGACATTTCATTTTGTGGACATACTTTATTTCTGCATGTGTATAATAAGGATACTTTGTTAGTCTTTTGTTAATTTCCAGATAATTAAACATTATTATCTATTTACCAATTAATAGATGTGATCTGTTTACAATATCAAAGATGTATATAAAGCACCCAGCTATAGCTGAAGCTCTAATTAAAATACATCATTGTTTGTCATGGTTTTAAGGCGAAAATTAAAAAGCGTTGCCAAATTAATCTTCAATCAAGAGTTCATTAATTAGCTAACCTTCTGTAAATGGGCTGCAGTTTGATGACAGCTCACTAAAGGACCATTTAAATGAATTCCTGATTGTATCAATCAGACAGGGGAAAAGAATTAGATCTGCGGCTCTTTTGCAGTAATTCCTGCAAACATTTCCCCAATATTTAATGCACACAATGGATGTTAAACTATTTTAAAGCGATGAATCCTTTTTATTACTGTCCCAAACTCTGTTACTTCTTGCTGTATATCAAAAGGAAAAGTATAATGCTGCCAAGGTTTCATGATCCTGAACAGAATATTGCAGAGGAGTATGCTTTATAACATAGTAATAAGCAGTTGCTTGAAATAACATCATAACTTTCCATGAAAAAAACGTTTTGAACAAATTATTGATTATATAATAGTCTTTAGTAAAATTTACTTTGCTTCTGTCATGAATTTTAAAATATGAGGCCTTAAGTGGTCAGGTACTTCGGTTGCTTTTGTGCTGGTAACATAAAATTTTGGGACCTCTAGACTATCTGGAAATGTCTGCCCTGAAAGTGAGAAATTAAAGATATTAATGCCAGACTGGGGTGTATTTCTGTGTTACTTTAGTGCACGTAATATCTATCTAGACCCATCACAAGTCTCAAAAAAGAGGTTTAGAACGTGTTGTAGAAGTGAATACATGATTTGGCGACTCCTTTTGTGGTAAATAGGTGGCAGTGGGATTTTTTTTTTTTTTTTTTTGCATGGATTTAGTCTATATGTATGCCTTTTGTGGTTCTGTGTGAACATGTGTTTTATGAAAAGTATGGTCAAAATAACAGGCTCTATTTACTCTTGCCAAAAGTTCTCCTTCTAAACTTTGTATAAACACACATTTAGTTAACATTTGGGTTGGTTATCTTCTTAGTAAAATAAAAAGGTTTGAATTTTTTTGGTGAATGGCTGCAGTTATTTAGTCAGTAGATTCATATACTCAAAACTCTTTGAAATGGAAGTGTTAATTAAGGCCAAGAAAGATTGCATGTCAAAGCACTAAGTGACATATGCATATTATAGCATCTCAAATGTCTATGAATTGAACAGCCATGGTGATCTTTTTCTCACCCATATAAATATTTCCACTTGTTTTGTATTATATATACTGACATTATTAACCAGTTATCTGTAATTGATACATTATTCTAAGTTATTGTAAAATATATCCCCATCTTGTTTGTATAAATGATAGAAGTATACAACTTCAGCTGAATTTATATTTTTCTGACCAGTATAGCATTGTACGTTTTTGTTATCATCTGCCATGAGACAATAACCTTGTCCAGCTCTGCTACATCTGTTAAGTCTATCCTGCCAATTAAACCACAGAGCTGGTGTGGGTTTTTTTCTTAGTCAAGGTGTTTATATCAACATTTCACACAGATACAGTAATCCAGTGTGATGGAAAATCAGGGTTTTTTCCTCTCTGCTGATTTGCATATGCATGTCAAATCTAGCTGTGCCATTTTTTTTGTGGTACTGAGGAAAACAAAATGACCTTTACTCCGGTTCTTAATAGTGGAAGGTTCTTATGTTTTGAATTTTCAGGTGGTGGGGGGAAGAGCCTGGGAGAGCCAGCGTTTGCTGATTACGCCACTGATGCTCGCAACAGTCTGATACAGTCTAATACACTAAAACTCTCTATGCCTTCCTGTTATAATTGCATCTCTGCTCAAGGCTACTATAGTTAGGCTACATTAAATCTCATTGTCAGTCAGGCTGCATAAGGCTCAGGAAGCTCACGGGCTGGAGCTGGGCAATGTGATCTTCCTCAAGAGCAACTTCTCTCGCTGCTACTTGCTCATCTCCTCACAGACTGCGACATTACTGTGTACATAATGGACACCCCTTACATAAATTATGTAACTTGATTTCTCCCCCTGTCTGACAGACACGATTTGCTTAAAAATAAATATGAGCCTGGTAATCTAAGTTGCCCATTCTCCTTTTAGCTAACCGCACGTTATTTATTGTATTGGACAAAAATAAAAAGCAAAAAGTCACTAATTCGGTTATCAGCCAAAATATAATGCACATGTAGGAGGTGGGTCATGTACACTTAACATGTATGATAAAATATAGGAGCTTTCAGCAGGGCTTCTATCAAAATAATTATCTAAGCAATTATCTGTGCTATTCAGCTAACTTTTGCATGCGATGGTGTTTCTGTGCTTTTGTGTTCATCAACCTTACTGCTTTGAGTTCTCTTAGGAACTATTAGACTGACAGTTTTCAAATTGTGCAGAAAAGACAAAGAAAGAGAAAAGAGCTTTTTATAGAAAATTGTGCCTTTATTACAGGTAGTTAATAAGTATTAATATCGTAAAAAAATCAATGGGTTAAACGCAGTTGTATGATGTTAACTGGTGCACAGATTTCGATCCTGTGCTGATTGCCTGCATTTTCAGGAGGTCGTCTTGAAGAGTCTCAACACTGCAGTTGTTTTCCTCCCAACTGCAATACCATGTATGAAAAAACGAAGGACAAGCAAACCCTGATGTGCCATGCTTGCGTGAATTTTGCAAACAGTATTTCTGATCGTGTAGATTGATACAAGCAGGAACATAAACAAACTGTCCCTGAAGCATGCACTTCAGGATGATTTTGTCATTCAACTCTATGGTAGTAGCAATAATAATAATAATAATAATTGTTAATGTTGTGGCTTGCTGGCTTCTGTGTGTATATCAAATTAGATATGTTTTAATTCTTGGCTGTTCAAAGGATACTTACGTATGGCGATGAACTGCCTAGGCTTCAGGCAATAGTATCCGTCGAATTTTGTGTGCAGACAGAAGAGTGCATACTAATGACTGTATACTTCAAAAAGACAAAAACTATTTTATTTTGTGTGAGGATCTGTATTTTTCTCCGTTGTCTTATATGAATCTGTTTTCATTTTAAGAATGCAGGCTTTGTCTAGCGGTAACCTTTGTTTTATGCAAAGGGAAACCTTGTAAGGAATAATAGTCTTTTATGAAAAAGTTTGCTGCTCTGTCATGGCAGTTTTCTTTTAGTGCATCATGGGTGGGGAGAGAAGGACAGCTCATAGGTGGGAAACTCCACTAATACATTTATATTTAGTGGTTTCAGCCTCCTCCTGAGTTACTGGCAAAACCTTGAGAAAAGTAAACCGTGTGCTTTTGTACTGTCATATTTGATTTGGACTATATTCTCACTGTTGTTTGAAGCTAACATGAAACACAGTGTCTGCATGACCCATTTTAGCAGCCCATTATCATAATTTCACTGTCGTATGGCCACTGAGTTAATGTACTTACAAATGACAGAGAAAGTGTGTTACATGACCTTAGGGTTTTCAAAAATTAAATGACGTAGGAGGTCGTATTTCAAAGAATTGTTAAAGAGTAGGGTTTTGGGGGGTTGGCTTTGGCTTTCTGCCCCGCTGCCCCCCACCTTAAAGTGCCATAGTTTGTGACAACAAGAAAGTATCTTTATTCCTTGACACACGAAAATGCTAAAAGTTGAAGTTTTTCAAGCTCTGGATTTTAGTCATTAGCTTAATAATTTTGAGTAATGTGAAAGTCTGAATGCAGTCTATTTTAATTATTTTAATTATTTTTTTCATTGTCATTTGTCAATGTTCCTGGTATAATTAAGTTAAATTGTCTTTTGTATTTATTTATTTTGCTGGGAGTGGGTTTTTTTTTCTTGTTTGATTGTTTGTTTCTTTGTATGGTGTTTTTTAAAGGAATTATTTTGAATGAAAGCGGCAAAGCAAGTACGTTTCCTGAATTTGCTACAGTGGGGCTATCTTAAGGTTGATCACGCGATGTGACGGTGCTGGAATAATTTTGGTTTGAAAAATAATATTTAAAAAAAATGACTTTCTTAATTAGAGTTTAAACCAGATCCGAATGTGTTTCTTAATTTAAGCAAGTGACATTGGCATTTTATCAGTGCACAGTGTCCCCATACTTCCCAAATTTTATGGTGTCATGAACTTACATTGCTAAAGCCCACCATAGTGAGTGATTGATGTTCCTTTCATCACAGAAGGGGTTACGTTGAGGGTAAACCACAGTGGCTATGATATATATCCAGTAAATGAGGAAATGGCAGGAGAAACCACAAACATGTAGTCCAAGTGGCATATCCTCACCTTTTCCTCATAAAGTTACGTATTGAAACCAACTGCCTTATCTTTCCCTTACCCTTGTGAAGTTGGAAATCCTGTAGGCAGCACTTTATTCGAAAGGCTTCTCCATGCTTTTGCTGCTTGGACTAGAGTTTGTACAAACAGAAGAGTATTTTTCCATAGAAGTAGACAGAAGTCTGGGTTACTGGTAAAAAAAAAAACAACAACAAACCACCAAACAAAAACCAACAAACAAAAAAACCCCAACCAACCAACCAAAAAACCCAGCCTTAGTTGTGATTAATATGTTCTCTGAAAGTGAAACTATGTCACAAGCAGAAAGAATCCCATCATTTTATTTAGGGACTTATTTGGCAATGCTAGAAATGTGAAGTGGGAAAAGGACCTACCTAAGCTCAATCTCCTTTACCACCCACAGATCAAGTGATTTGTGACTCTTGAGCTGGGTTTCTCGTGTGGGCTCGCATCAGCAACCCACTGTAGGCTGCAGTGTTGTTGTGTGGTTCGGTAGATGAGTTGTGTGAGCGTTATTTTGACTTGGAAACCTCATCCAGGCAGAAGCCGCCTTTACGTAAGTGGAAATCTTGTCTGATCAAGGACTGGAGGATGAATCAATATTCTTTCCTCAACTAGTGTTAGAAACCCTCCAGCCTCTGACCCTACTGACACAAATGGTTTTATTTAAAATTATTAATTTTTGAGAAAGCTCATGAATGTTATCTTAACAGGCTAATGCACCTTGAATTGGTATGAAGATAAAATGTGATTGCCATGTATGTCTAGAAATTTGGAGCTCAAGACAATTGTCTTTAAAATATTATTTTCTGTTTTTCTATCTGTATAATTTAATAGCAAAGTTAAATAATAATGTAACAATAGCAAAAACGATAATACCAGAATTTATTTGCTGAATTTAACATTGTAAAATCACTTTGTTGCTTGGTTTTCTGTGGCACTAAGGGACTGCTCTCATTTTACACCCAGGCAATCCCATTGATTTCAAATACAATCTAAAGAGGTTGTCTGCTTATAATAGAGGGCAGAATTTGACTTTCATTGCAGGGTGTAAGTGACGGCAAAATTTAACTTTAAGGTCTCAGTCCTGCAGGAAACCCCTAAGTGCAGCCCTGTTCATTAAAGAATTTAGCTGTGCTTTTAACCTTAAATAAGATTCCTCTGCTCATGCTTATGTTTTGCAGGGCACTTAAGCACATGCTTACATTTCATTAACATCGGTGTGCCTGAGCACTCTGAGGTAGGATGCCTGCACAGCTTCACGGATAACAGCAGTTTCACCAACTTCAAAGGTGTGAGCCGTGCGGTGGGTGTACCTGGCCTGAGCGTGGTGGGACCTCCTGCCTCCAAGTGCCCTGTCCCCGCCAGACCATGCT